>JAINUG010000492.1:0-140000 GCA_029706075.1 Aldrovandia affinis
TATCAGTCTGTCCCTGATGTTTTTCCTGGAGAGAAGTGGCTTCTTTGCTGCCCTTCTTGACACCAGGCCATCCTCCAAAAGTCTTCGCCTCACTGTGCATGCAGATGCACTCACACCTGCCTGCTGCCATTCCTGAGCAAGCTCTGCACTGGTGGTGCCCCGATCCTGCAGCTGAATCAACTTTAGGAGACGGTCCTGGCGCTTGCTGGACTTTCTTGGGCGGCCTGAAGCCTTCTTCACAACAATTGAACCTCTCTCCTTGAAGTTCTTGATGATCCGATAAATGGTTGATTTAGGTGCAATCTTACTAGCAGCAATATCCTTGCCTGTGAAGCCCTTTTTGTGCAAAGCAATGATGACTGCACGTGTTTCCTTGCAGGTAACCATGGTTAACAGAGGAAGAACAATGATTTCAAGCACCACCCTCCTTTTAAAGCTTCCAGTCTGTTATTCTAACTCAATCAGCATGACAGAGTGATCTCCAGCCTTGTCCTCATCAACACTCTCACCTGTGTTAACGAGAGAATCACTGACATGATGTCAGCTATTCCTTTTGTGGCAGGGCTGAAATGCAGTGTAAATGTTTTTTGGGGGATTAAGTTCATTTTCATGGCAAAGAGGGACTTTGCAATTAATCTGATCACTCTTCATAACATTCTGGAGTATATGCAAATTGCCATCATAAAAACTGAGGCAGCAGACTTTGTGAAAATTAATATTTGTGTCATTCTCAAAACTGTTGGCCATGGGTGTATACGTACATGTTTTCCATAGCTAGTATACATTTTATTTGTACATCTATCTTGAATACAAATCACAGCATGTTGGTAATCAGCAAGAAATCTCAGGACTGACTGATGGAAGACTGAAACACACCCTGTTACCTTTTCATAAGTGGCAAATATATATATTTGAATGTAAATTATTAGTTCCAGACAGGTCATAGTTGCAATTTTTTTTCCTTATGCTTGAGGTGTTTTTCAGTTTTTCTAAAGGTATTTTTACTACCCCCCCACCCACAAACGCGCACACACACACACACACACACAGACTGTCCACTAGATCTTTCATTATGCAGCCATATCATAATATAAATCTCAATCTGAATTGTGTGCTGGGAAAAACCTACCCATGAATAACCAGTCACATGATTAGCTTGAACGCCTTTTTTTAGATTAGTTTTTTCCTCCTTCCCTACTTAACACAGGCCACTTTTAGAGGCACATTTTGTTTTGACACCACCACATCCCTTTTAAAGTTTGTTATCACTAAGATAAAAAGTAATACAACAGTCAAAGACATTTAGCGATGTGACACTGGGAGAGATGGAGGGAGGAGTAGAGAGGGCTGTACCTGTCAGGTGTTCCAGTTAAATCACGAACGCAAGGCACTCTTTCCGGTTACAGGCATTTATTTACAGATGCATGCAGTTAAACATGCCGTTAAACATGCACATCCAACATGCCGTCAGAACTAGATAAAATAAAATGCACAAAAATCATAAAATGAGTCCAGTGCAATACAGAACATTCTCATAGTGAATAACCATTGAAAACACATATCTCACAAACACAAAATATAGCTTGCATAATCTATTAGCTTTGAAGGCCAAAGGCTGTTAAACTTATGGATAATTAGCTTCTAAACATTCACTGTATGTAGAAACATAATGCATACCTCATTGGCCGCGTTAACTCAAGGGGATAAGAAAACAAAACGTTAGCTTTACGAGTCTTCACTTAATTACAATCTTCGCAAACATTCATAAACCGTAGCGTAATTTAAAACTAATCCTCCACTAGCTTGATAAGTGCTCTGCTTCCTGTAGCAATGCGTAGAGCGTGACAAATAAAATACCCAGACCCCACGGTAACAAGCTCCTTTTTTTACCATGATGTTTATGTATTGTGTAATATCTTAGCCAGTTTGTTAGCCATATAGACGTACCTGTACATTCAATGAATGTCCAGAAGCAGAACAAAATCACGACTGTTGATGTCCGTGCCATCACAGTTTTGGACTTCGCCCATACAGGAGAAGAACATACACAGTTATTACTGCCCAAAAGCCGTCGGGAAATAGTTTTCCAGGAGAAGCGTATTAAAAGCTCTCGCATTGTAAATAGCTTAGCTGTAGAGAATTTCGCTTTTTCAGCCACAACGTTTTGGTGTCCCCTGATGATGACGTAGATTGTTTGGTACATGTTTTTAACACGCACTGCGCAGCCGTTTTAGATGACGTAGCGCCCCTTGTAACGCGCTCTGTCCGCCCTGTAAACACCCCCCCCTGGTTGAATAAGGACATCTGTGAGCTGAGACGCAAATGTCGCAAAACAGAGAGGAAATGGAAATCTTCCAACCTCCAAGTACATCGTCTCTATCTCAAAGAATTGATATCTGAATTTAATGATTTAGTTAAGAGTGCCAGGGCTGTGTACTTTTCAAACCTTATTTCCTCGAGCAAGCATAATCCCAGAGTATTGTTTAAGACCATAAATTCAATTGTCAGCCCTCCCCTTCCATCTGTACCTGTGTTTTCGAATGAAGACTGTAACCGTTTTCTTTTGTTTTTTGTAAACAAGGTTGCTGATGTAAGGGCGAACATCATCATCCCCTTCCCCCTTCCCCCTCCCTCTCTGCCCAGTCACCCAATCCTCCTTGAGCAGTTTCTTGCCTGTCTCCTTAAATGATCTATTAGACATAGTGAGCTCTATGAAGTCCTCCTCAAGCCCCCTAGATATCCTACCTACATCTATGCTCAAGGAAGTCTTTAGTTCTGTTGGCCCTAGTTTAGTAACTATTATAAACAAGTCCCTAGTCTCTGGCTCTGTTCCAGCCTACTTCAAGGAAGCGGTCGTACAGCCCCTCCTTAAAAAGCCTAACTTGTACCCCTCCCAACCAAACAACTACAGACCCATATCAAAGCTGCCCTTTGTCTCGAAGGTGTTAGAGAAAGTTGTGGCTAACCAGCTCACCACCTATCTGACAAACCACAACATCGCAGACAGATTTCAATCAGGTTTCCGCAAAAAACACTCCACCGAAACCGCCCTCCTCAGAGTATCAAACGACATCATGATGTCCTCTGACTCCGGTGAATGTTCTGTCCTGGTCCTTCTGGATCTCAGTGCAGCTTTCGACACGGTAGACCATGGAATCTTGTTAGACAGACTCGGGGAGTGGGTGGGCATTTCAGGGAGCGCCCTTAATTGGTTTGCCTCCTACTTTAAGGAGAGAAGTTTCTCTGTAAGTGTCGGCCCTAATCCTTTTTGCTCTATACATGCTCCCCTTAGGCCTCCTCATCAGTAATTTCAAGGATATCTCTTACCACTACTACGCAGATGACATCCAATTGTATTTCTCTTTTAAGCCTGACAAAATGGAGAAACTCAGCATCTTACTGGAGTGTCTGTCCGCCATTGAGAACTGGATGGGCAGAAATTCTCTCCAACTCAATGCAGCTAAAACAGAAGTGTTGATTGTAGCTGATGAACACATTTCTACTAGAGTAGCTACGCACCTGGGGTCCCTTAAGGACAATGTGCGCCCTCATCTAAGAAACCTGGGTGTTATATTTGATCAGTCTATGCACTTGGTCAAGCATGTCAAATCCCTGACCCGTATTTGTTTCTTTCACCTCAGAAATATTGCAAAACTCCGGTCCATTGTTTCCCATGCTGAATTGGAAATGTCTGTACATGCTTTTATCTCATCCAGACTCGACTACTGTAATTCATTGTACACTTGTCTTAACAAATCATCTGTGGATAAACTTCAGTTGGTCCAAAATGCTGCTGCCAGGCTGCTCACCAGGTCAAAGAAATCATGCCACATCACCCCCATCCTAGCATCTCTGCATTGGCTCCTGGTGCAACTCAGGATCAAATTCAAAGTCCTGGTGTTCGCTTTCAGAGCCCTCCATGGCCAAGCCCCCGTCTACATCACTGACCTCATCCACCCCTACTCATCCAGCCGGTCACTGAGGTCATCCGACCAGGAGCTCCTGGTTGTACCCAGGACCAGACCAAAAAAGAAAGGGGACAGAGCTTTTGAGGTGACGGCCCCGAGGCTCTGGAACGCCCTCCCCCCTGATCTGAGAGCCGCTCCCTCAGAACTCACTTTCAAATGCCAATTAAAGACTCACCTGTTTAGGCTGGCTTTTTAGTCATCCATAGCCACCCTATGTTCCTGTTTATGTTTTTATCTTATTTCTTAGATGATGTTTGATTGAATTTTGGCATTCGAGGGCTGTGTTCGAAACCGCTATAAAGTAACGGTTTCGATTTCGAACACGTTTCGAGGTAACGCCCATCTGTGGCGTACGGCATGCCGTAAAGCAAACCCTGCGGTTGTAAACCGGAAACGGAAGAGGAATGGCACAAATAACAAGGAAGTATAACAAATAACCTGGATTTTTTTGCACTTGCAATTTAGCTTGCTACGTAGGTAGCCAGCTAAACACCAAACACTATAGTTAGCAGCAACAAACACTACACGGACATTAACCTGAATCTTTTCTTCAAGATGATTCCGACGGAGGACGCGTCCGCGCGTAAAAGAGAGATTGAAGAGAAACTAAAACAGGTAACTAACTAGCGCGCTGAGCAAGGGATGCAATGAACGAAAGGCTTGTGATGAAAGGCATCAGCAGTGAAATACTAATAAAACCAGTAAAAACGTTATAAAGAGAAGTATCATTCAATGCATTAACGCCGATGAGATCCTAATCAATGGAACGCTAACATATATGCTCCTACCTCTATGCTAATTTAGCAAGTGCTATCTAGCTAGCTACAGTGAGTAAACAACAGGAACAGTCGTTACGTTACCCAAAGCAGAAGCGATTGGGTTAAATGATACTAACTATTAGGGAAAATACATAACTAATTACAATATTAATAATTTGTTATAGCTTTTATCTAATGCCAGTGAACAAAAACATGTCTCATCTCATTGCAACCATTGTCAAGTCACTAGCCTTTTGGGCGATCACTATTTTTAATGAACTGGCCGCCCTCGTACCAGGTTGAAGTTTGCAGTTAACAGAGCTGCAATTGTTCGCCTGTTTTGCCTTGCACTTCGAATTAATATACGGGCTGATCACGGTCCTGGAGTATGCTTCCGCCCACGGTTGCCCTTTCTTCTCTGATGGCTTTCCCAAATGAGTTACATGCTGACATCATCTTACACAGTTGCTCCCACCAGACACCCCAACAATCGCCCCTTTTCCCAAATCACTCTTGCAGCCACGATAGTCGTATTTGCCTTCAGTCTCCTCTTCAGCATGTAAAATACATGTTGGATTCAGATCCGGTGATTGACTCATTGACTCATTAAATTTTGCGCCCCTCGGAATTTTGCGCCTGGTGCGACCGCACCACTCGCACCCCCCACGCTACGCCTCTGCTGGCAACCCACGCTACGCCACTGCGTGTAGGCAAGCATACCTGTCCATAATTTTTAGACATAACCGTATGCACGATGGGATTTTCCTCTCCTGTAGGGTAGCCTATGTTTTGTATAATTGTTGTCCCTCTTTAACGCAGGTGTTCTCATTTTAGGTTCACCTCCTTTCGATTATCTAGCAACTTCGCTGTCTTGCTAGCTTGCAGCAGTGACTGTTTGAAAGTAACTAGCTAGCGATAAAGTATTATATAACATTAATTTCAATTTGCACTCCGTATTGCAAGTTTTATTGAGGTTTATCGACCGCATCGTTAGGCGGATTATTTTATTTATTCGGTAATTGTCTAGCTAAGCCAGTGTTGGCCAAATGCCAGGAGCGCGTGCTGTCAACATCGCTGTGGTGCTCGTGTCCCCTCAGGAGCAGGACACGCTGTCATTCATCCGGGAGAACCTGGAAAAGAGTGACCAGCATGGTGAGTGTCGACCAAAGGCATGGTGTTATTATTATTATTATTTTTTAAATTTGTTTCTGATTTTATCCCATTTTCTCCCAATTTGGTAGCCAATTAGACCGGCTATTTTAACGTCAAAATGTGAAAACCGACGAAAGACGTCGAGCCGTCGACCGAACCCGGTACAGGGCCACTCTTATACGCACGAACATCACGTCGGCTTCCCTCCCCCTCCCTGGTTATTTTAATATCCACGTTGTAACCACTGGAAACTCTAGCAGGTGTGGTGAGAGCGCCGGGGTGTTGACCCTGTGTCCCGCAGGTGTCCATCCTGTCGTCCTTCGAGAGCCGGCTGGTGCAGTTGGAGAATTCCATCATTCCCGTACACAAGCAGACAGAGAACCTGCAGCGGCTGCAGGAAAACGTGGACAAGACCCTGTCCTGTCTGGACCATGTCATCAGCTACTACCACGTGGCCAAGGACACGGACAAGATTATCAGAGAGGGGTGAGAGGGAGGAAGGGGGAGCAGGGGGTGCAGGAGTCCCTTGGCTGGGGAGGGACTGAGGGAGGGCTGTAGTGGTGCTTGAACTGGACTGAAAGCCAATGTGCAGGTGGCAATGTCAGATGGACACTACTAATGAGTGGGGGGGTTACTCTTAACATCTAAACATGACAATATGACAGTAAAGCAAAAAAGATTTAGAATGATGACTGTCTCATTGCACTCTCTTCGTGTGTGTCTCTGTCTGTGTGTCTCTGTCTGTGTGTGTGTGTGTGTGTGTGTGTGTGTCTGTGTGTGTGTGTGTGTGTCTGTGTCTGTGTGTGTGTGTGTCTGTGTTTGTGTGTGTTTGTGTGTCTGTGTGTGTGTGTGTGTCTGTGTGTGTCTGTGTCTGTGTGTGTCTGTGTGTGTCTGTGTCTGTCTGTGTGTGTGTCTGTGTCTGTGTGTGTCTCTGTGTCTCTGTGTGTGTGTGTCTGTGTCTCTGTGTCTCTGTGTGTATCTCAGACCTGCAGGCAGACTGGATGAGTATCTAGCCTGCATTGCCAAGATTCAGAAGGCAGTGGAGTACTTCCAGGACAACAACCCAGACAGCCCAGAACTCAACACAGTGGTAATGCATTTTCTCCCTCTCTCTTTGATAGTTTTCATTCTCTGTTGCTCTACATTCAATCACTCTCTCCCTCTCCCTCTCCCTCTCCCTCTCCTCCTCTCTCTCTCTCACACGTGACCTGCATGTTCTGCATGGAATTTTCCAGAAAGCGCGCTTCGAGAAGGGAAAGGAGCTGCTTGAGGCGGAGTTCCGGGCCCTGTTGACACGCTACAGCAAGCCTGTCCCTCCCGTCCTGATCCTGGACGCCATCGGGGTGGACGAGGAGCTGGAGGTGCAGGAGGAGGTGACGCTGGAGCACCTCCCCGAGGCCGTGCTGCAGGACATCATCTGCATCTCCAGCTGGCTGGTGGAGTATGGCCGTAACCAGGGTAACCACCCCTCCGGGCGGCCTCCAGAGGGCGCTCTCGCTAAATGTTGTTCAATTCAGTTCAGTTCAGTTCAGTTCAGTTCAGTTCAGTTCAGTTCATCTATGCTTCATTAGAATGACCTTCCCCTGCCACAGGTGGTGTGAAGAGCGGAATGTACGGTTTTACTGTGCAGGTGTGGGTGGAGATAGAGATGTGTATGCGCAAGATGTGTACGCACATGTGTACGTACCTGTGTCCATCCATGCACACCCGGTAAGCTGTCAGCGAAGGGAGTGTTCAGTGCAGTGTTGATTCATATGGAGGTGATTCAGGGCAGGTCAGTGAGGAGGAAGAGGAGGCTCGGTCAGACAGGAAGTGCGGATCTCAGAGGAAAACCCAGTCCTTAGAGAGAGACGTGCAGGTGGACGCCCTCCTGGCCCTCACAGTGATGGCCGCCCGCTGGATGGGGGGCAGGTGGAAATCGGCATCCTTAGACAGGCACCTGTCGTTAGCGTCCGCCACGTCCCGCGGCAGAAACGGGGTCCCAGAGCACATGAGTAAGTGGCGGAGAGCCAGGTGACAGAGAGCGCATGTTAGACTGACTCTGACATTGTACAATACCCAGCTAGTAACTGTGTTGCAAAGAGATGGCAAGACAGCCATTCCAATACAAATACAAACATTTGTTTCACCCACACCCTCCCTCACCCAACGTCCAAACCTATTTTTGGTAATTTTATTTAACCTTTATGGCTCCAGGCAAGCCATTAAGAACAAATTCTTATTTACAATGGCGGCCTATGTCATTGTCACATTTTAAAGAATTGTCTGCATTTATTCTTGTCACTTGCCCGCACACTGTTTAAATGGTCCCACAAAGTAATACCGGACCAGATGTGGCTGTGGTAACCCGAAGATGACCAACCTGTGGTTGAAATGTTGTTCTCATAAAACACTCTGTGGGAGCATTTAAAGGAGCATTTTTTGTCCCATTTTGGTAGCCAATTACACCCGCAATTTTCATGTCAATCCCCCCATCGTACTATGAGTTTGCAGCCATAGCCCTGTGACCCGCAGTCTCGAAGGCGAAGCATCGTCTCCTCTGAGACGGCACTTTCCAAGCCGCCGACCGTAACTCCAGCACCGCAGAGCGAGTCCTGTGCGCAGCGAACGTCCTGTCGGCTTCTCTCCCCCACTACCTGGGGCGGACAGCCATTTGGCACCCCCGGTGGAATCGAACCCGGGTCGCCGTGGCCAGCGTCGAACGTTGTAACCACTGGGCCACGTGGGTGGCCCCCTGTGGGACCATTTAAACAGTGTGCGGACATTAGCTTATTCTATGATTGTGTTTTTTTGCCCGCCATCTGTGGAAAATTTTCCGTGCTTCCTTTGTGTTTTCATTGTAATGTTTTAAAAATACAAGGTGATCAAAACTGATAGCCTGCCGTGTGCATAAACGACCGGTACCGTAACTCACTACCTTTGTGTCTTTCTCTCCATCCTCTGTCTCTCTTTTCTCGTTCTCTCCGTCTCCCTCTCTCTGCGCAGACTTCATGACGGTGTACTTCCAGGTGCGGTCGTCGCAGCTCGATCGATCCATTAAGGGCCTGAAGGAGCATTTCCGCAAGAACAGCGCCTCCTCCGGGATCCTCCACTCGCCTGCAGTGCCCAACAAGCGCAAGGACACGCCCACCAAGAAGGCACCCAAGAGACCAGGTCAGGGAGAGCCCCGCCCCCCATCAGCAATCTCACTCCGAGCTGTCAATAAAAAAATAAAAAATAAAAACCTGTCGATTGTGCCAACAAACCCAGACTAACTTCCACAACCGGGCACCAGAAACTGCGGCTTCGGACTTGAATCCAGAAATCTTGTGTATGAGTGCGTGCGTGCGTGCGTGAGTGCGTGCGTGAGTGCGTGAGTGCGTGCGTGCGTGTGTGTGTGCGTGCGTGTGTTTCCATTTCCCTGAGTTACTGCACTCCACAATCGAAACCCAATTCCACACCTCTGTCCGTGTATTTTCTTGTTGAAACATTTCTTTTCCCCCTCTGCTCCTGTGCTACTTTAACCTCCTCAGTTTCTAATCGGCCTGTTTTCTCTCTCTCTCTCCTTGTTTTTATTTGTGTGTTCACTCTGATGGTGATCCTCCCCTCACTCTAGTCTACATCCCAGGTAAAGACACCGCTTTAGTGTGCCATGCCCCATCGCTTGCTTCTGTTCACTAGGACACCGCATTGCGTCACGGCAACAGCCATAGTGCTCATCCCTGCTAGAGCTGTATATCCACTACAGGTGGTATTTCACTTAGCCTCTAAAAGAGAGCTCTTTGAAATCGTATATGTGGCCATAAGTATGATTCAGTTCTGGCCATGAGCTGATCCTGGGCAGTACTTTGGTCATGTGACAAAACAGAACTGACTGAGGAAAGAACTGATTGGAATATTGTCTATGACATTCACTAAAGACTGCGTCTGTGTCTAAATGAGGGGTACAATAGTTTACCAATACTCTGGGGTCTCCTTGGTTTCACCTTAGGATTATTTATTTATTAAGCCATGGTACGTGCAGGAAAGGTAGTCATTTTGGTAGCTGTGGGTGTAGTTTCAGTGCCATCCTCCCATATTCTGCCCAGGGCTATGCCTTGCATTCTAGGCTGTAAAAAAAATGGAATGAGAAAATGAATAGAGATTATTTATAATGCAGAATATATATATATATATTGCATTGGAGGAATACAACACTTCATGCATAGTTGGCACAGACAGACTGCAGGCGCCTGATTGACCAGAGGGCTTCATACTTGCGCAGTGAGACGAGGACACTCCTGCCCGCCACACCCTCCCTACTTGGGTGGCGCTATGGCCAATCGTGCACATAGTCGGCCACGGTCGGCACTGGCATGGCCAGGATTCGTCACCAAACTGGGGGGCCGATCCGTACGCTGGAGCCCAGTGTCTCGCGAAGAATATTATTGAACAGAGAAAGTGGCTTTGTCACGTCTCGAGCTGACCAACTCCGTTTTCACTACAGCTGAAGCAGCTATTCATCTATGGAATGTTTGTTTTTCAGAGTGGCTGAGCGCTCCAACTCGTTATTGATGGTATGAGTCGTGCTGCAGTCTCTCTTCTCTGTTCGCCCTGTCTTGAATAAAAACATCTTTTAACAGCAGATTTAGGCTGAGGTCAGAGCAGGAAATGTTTAGCAAAACTGGTTGACTGGTGTCCTAGAACGGCTTGTCTAAACCAAAGTTTCTGTAATGTAACCTGACATCAGACTCTGAATACATTTGCACTGAAGGTTCTATCCCTGACACCTGCAACGCTCCATCGCCGGAATTCAGTACTGCTCTGACCTCCTCAGCCAGTCAGAGAAGGAAAGCAGAGTGTGCGGTGCCTCCGTTTAATGGCCAATGGCAGGGCAGCGAATATCCCATCGACCAATGCCCGGCCTCCCCCCCCCTGTCACCGGGCATGACATCACAAAGCTATAGGCCCACACTGGCAGAAGTGTTCCATTGCATGACGGTTGTTTGACGTGACGGCTTCCATGAATTGCATTTGATTTTCATCGGTTGATGTTGCTGCACCAAATGCTTACTAACGCACTAACTGACTGGACTTTCAAACATGTACCATCACCTGAGTTACGTGCGCCTATGCAACTTACTGTGTGTCTTACAGCGACGTGAACATATTCAACATTTTCTCGCTATGAATGCTAAACTGTGCCGTTGTTTTGAGCAGGAACGATCGCTGCGGATGAGTGACTGTCTGTCGCAACAGCGCTGAGCGTTAATGCATTGTATTTAATGTTTTTTTTTGTTAGTTTTGTTGCGATATATTGTGTATAGATAATTAACCTGTCTGTTCTCTGTTTGCTTTGCCTCTGTGGGGTCGAGTCTCTGTGGTGCAGTTGCTTGGTGTTGTGTCATGTGCTGTAGTTGTAGTGGTGTTGTCCTGTGGCTGTGTAGTTGTGTGGTTTGTGTTTTGGGGGGGGGTGGGGGTCCCTCACTCCGAGCTGTTGTGGCAGTTGTCAGCCGGTGGAACGGTGGTGATGGTGGATGCTCTTCACTGACTTCCTAGCTCTCCTCTCTTCCTTCCTCTTTTCTCTCTCTCTCTCTCCGCCTTGTCCCCCCCTCTCCCTGCAACCCCACCTCCCCACCCTGTTGGGCGTACTACCCCCACTTCCTGTCGGGTCTCTCTCTCTCTCTCTCCTTCTCTGCGGGACACTAAGGGACGATCCGGAAGGCTCAGAACCTTCTCAAACAGTACTCTCAACACGGGCTGGATGGGAGAAAGGGGGTCTCTAACCTCACTCCTTTGGAAGGTAACTCCTCCTCTTTTCTGTGCTGTTTCGGTGTCTCCGCCCCTCCCCTTGCCGCACCCCCTTCCGTGGGTGCCACTCGTCCCCTGCCCTTGCAAGGTTCTACTGGGCCCGATGTATCATCACAGCAGCTTTGGCGGCAAGCGATTCAATCGCGCGGTCTCACAGGCACATTGATTTGTTGATTTGTTGATTTGTTGATTTGTTGATTTGTTGATTTGCTGTTTGGCTGATTGGCTGATTGGCAATTATTCCTGCTGGGGAAATACGCCGTGACCAGCATGCGAAAATGTAGCACACCAGTTAGTTGCGAGCAAGCCCCAAAGCTTCTGTGACAGCCATCGTTTGAGTGAAACAGCCGGTTCCCCCGTAAAGCAGCGTGAGCTGACTAACCTCCACACACCAGCGTCCCCCTCACACCCCGGGCCCCATTGGCCCCTCGCTGCTTCCCCTGCTGGGTGCTTGGTGGTCGGTGTGTTCTCTGTCAGGAAAGATCCCAGGTCGACCCCTTGGCCCAGACAGTGACCCAGATTTAACCCTGGTCATGTGACACCCGCTAGGTCACGATCATGACCTCAGAGTCAAACACCTCTCTGACGCCCTGGGTGAGAAGCAGGGGGCGTCCACAGGTGAGTACGGGCGAGGCGCGGCCATGGTAACGGGGTCACGGGGTCACGGTGTGATGGGGGATCAGCCTGCCATAGGCGGGGTACAGGACTTATTTAGCCTAGCCACTTCACAAAACTGGGTCTGTAATCGGATCCATTTACTATATCAAAGGGTGTGCACATAGCAACGATATCATCTCCATTTCAAACAGTTGGAAATGTGTGTTAGTGAATAGTACATGGTGTTATGCTAGCTCACACTGTAGAAAGGCCAGTGTATGCTGGTTTGAGTTACTGGCCCGTTCTGGCTCTTAAGAATGTGCATGCTACAGGTGTATACTGAGGCATCTTGTTAAAAGACACAGTAGTGCTGTACGTGTAGATGTCTCTGAAATTAAAGATGCATTTATATTTAGATCATCATTAAATATCACTGGAGATTAAGCATTGTGAGATTCAAATTTGCCCATGATGTCAGACTCTGAATCATTGATCTGTCTCCATACTGATAAATTGATGGGTAGATATGTATAGTTAGTTATATATATATAGTTTCGATGAACAATGTAAACAAACAGATCTTGGTAGTGGACTCCTTTGAACCCCACTGTATATATATATACACAGTAGAAAGTTAAAAGAGGGCTAAATGTGGTCAAATTGAGTAAGATTCACAGTAGAGGGGTTACATTATGTCCCTTTAGCAGAATCTGTTTGTATCCAGAGCTACTTACAAACCGAAACATTCACTCAAATAGGTTAGTGAGAGCAGCTGTAGTTAGAGGCTAGGAAAGGGGTGTTTGGTGAGGGGCAGATGTGGTGACACAAAGAAAGGGACGCTGCCCTCGTCTGACCCCCCCCTGTCCGGGTGTCCCCAGGGAAGGACGACGTGCTGGACATCGAGATCGACTCGTACATCCACTGCATCAGCGCGTTCGTGAAGCTGGCCCACAGCGAGTACGCCCTGCTGACGGAGATCATCCCCGAACACCACCAAAAGAAGACCTTCGACTCCCTCATCCAGGTCAGAGTTCACCGTGGGCTCACTGTGGCGTCACTGGAGGGCAAAAGAGCATTTTTAAATGAACATTTTTTAAAATACATTTGTTATATATATTTTTTTAACAGTTTTTCTTCCAATTTAGTGGCCAATTATACCCTCTATTTACTTCGATTTGCCCTCCCCACATGAGTTCGCCGCTCATCTCGAGCAAGCCAATTCTCAGAGGGCAGCGAAGTCCGCTTCCTTCGAGACGGAATTCGCCCACCCACGTTCTGGAGTCGCCCTTACGTGCTTCTCGGCGAACTTGAGCCGGCTCACCCTCCCCCCTTCCCCTGAGGCGGACAGCCAAACGCCCCAGCCCCCGATCGGGCCTGGCGACCAAGGGCCGGTCTGGAGCACGTGATTTTTGGTGCTCTATTGCATACTTACTACATTTCGAGGGGCTCATCCTCTTATGGGATTATTCTCTTACCCCTATTAGGCCAGGGTGGGGTGACAATCCAGTTTTGTCTATGGCAGTACCCTATTTGAATACCTTTGTGCGGGGGAGGTGCTGAAGGGGAGTGACCCCGGGTGTGCTGCTGTCTTTCCCCCTGCAGGGGGCGCTGGACAACCTGATGCTGGAGGGCGATGACATCGTGTCGGCGGCGAGGCGGGCCATCATGCGCCACGACTACTCCGCCGTTCTCACCATCTTCCCCATCCTGCGGCACCTGAAGCAGACCAAGGCCGACTTCGACTCTGTGCTCCAGGTACAGGCGAGGCTTAAACCACCCGACCAGCGCCACCGACAGACTCCGTATAGTCACACGGTTCAGACTGTGTGTAATATAATAATAATAATAATAATAATATATGCCATTTAGCAGACGCTTTTATCCAAAGCGACTTACAGTAGTGAATGCATACATTTTCAGTATATGTGGCCCCAGTGGGACATTACAGTGTAGACATTGCATTACATACATTTACATTTTAAACATTCAGCAGACGCTCTTATCCAGAGAGAGGGGGAGGCTCCTTCCTCTCTTGCCCATGCATGATTTATTTACGATTTGGAGAAGGACCAACAAGCCTGGTTCAGACCCATTTTTATATTTTTTATTTTGGGTCACTTACTAGCACAAGACATCTTTCAAGGTCATCTTTGAAATGATTCTCTCATGGCGAGCACCGTGGTGACACCAAACATCGCTTATGTTGGGCTCAGGGAAGCCAATTTGGTTTATACAGAGATGTGGGTTGAGCTATTTGTAGAAACATAATTTGCTCAGGCAAAGAATATCGCTACCATGCGACCAAGGCCAATTGTGATCCTTTCGTGGACGGGATCATAAAATGCATAGCTACCCCGACAAGCATATGGATAAACAGTGCCTAGCTTAATTGTCCTACTAAACAACTTCAGTCATACCAAGTCAAATGTGGAGTCAAACAAAGATTGCTAAATGCGACGTCACTTGAAGTAATGGTTCTCATCTCCAGGGTACGGCCGCCAGCACCAAGAACAAGCTGCCCACCCTCATCACATCCATGGAGAGCATCGGAGCTAAAGCGCTGGAGGAGTTTGCTGACAGCATCAAGGTACGTCCCTCCCAAGACTGTCTACCACGAGAGGGGGGGACTCCTCACTGCTGCAGTGCCATGACGCTGAAGCACTGCATTGTGCTCTCGTCACTATGCATTCTTGTGTTCTTATGCGAGTGTCTAAGCATGCATAGTGTGACAATGCTTTTGACCTCTATGAAATAATTGGGTTTATTTGTCTAGAAAGGAGAAAAATAACTTTTTGATTTTGAAGGGATGTTTTTTTGCCCTTTCTCTCCATCGTGTGGTCATGAGAGGTTTTTTTACCTTGTTTGCTGAAACCTTCCAGTTTGGCTCTGGCCAGGAGTGCCACTAGGGGGCGGCAATTGGCTGTCCGCCCCAGGGAAGGGGGAGAGAAGTCGACATGAGTTTGCTGCATATAAGAGTGGCTCTGGAGTACCGGAGTTACGGTCGACAGCTTGGCGAGTGCTGTCTTGGAGGAGATGATACTTTGCCTTTTGTCACAGGGCTATGGCAGTGAACTCACAATACGAGGGGGGGATTGGCATGAAAAAGAGGGCTACTAAATTGGGAGAAAATTTGATCATTTATCTTTTTTTATTTTTTAAATTTTTTTATAAAAGAAATCCTGTCAAATGGTGCACATTGACAGAGGGCTGTCCAAAACTGCAGGTACTCTAGTTGGATTCAGAGCAATACACAGGCTCAATGAATGTACTCTCATTTTATATCCACATGGTCTGAAGTCCCACCTCTTTCGTGGATATGTGTATGAAATCCTGCTCTTGCCATAGTGTTTCTTTCTGTGGGTAATGCACAGCAATGAAACATCCTTTTTGGTCAGAGCACGCGATCTCTGATTCCCTGCCCCTGTCTTACAGAATGATCCTGACAAGGAGTACAACATGCCCAAGGACGGAACGGTTCATGAGCTCACCAGCAACGTGAGGTCCTTCTCACACACAATCCACCAAAACCCATTATGAGGACACCTGAGGAAATCTGAGAGAACTGTCCACCAAAACATTTTCAGTGTTTCAGTGGTGATGGTGCGGTGTGGAGTTTCAGTGGTGAAGGTTAGGGGAGGAGTTTCAGTGGTGAAGGTTAGGATGTATGTTTCAGTGGTGATGGTTAGGGGAGGAGTTTCAGTGTTGATGGCTTGGTGTGGAGTTTCAGTGTTGATTGTTCAGTGTGGAGTTTCAGTGGTGAAGGTTAGGAGAGGAGTTTCAGTGGTGAAGGTTAGGATGTATGTTTCAGTGTTGATGGTTTGGTGTGGAGTTTGTGTTGATTGTTCAGTGTGGAGTTTGTGTTGATTGTTCAGTGTGGAGTTTCAGTGTTGAAGGTTAGGATGTATGTTTCAGTGGTGAAGGTTAGGAGAGGAGTTTCAGTGTTGATTGTTCGGTGTGGAGTTTGTGTTGATTGTTCAGTGTGGAGTTTCAGTGTTGAAGGTTAGAGGAGGAGTTTCAGTGTTGAAGGTTACGAGTGGAGTTTTGGTGGTGGAGGTTCACTTGGGGAGTGTCGGTGCTTTCTGTGCCGTAGCTTCAGCGGCAGTAGGATGGGAATGACTGTGACGCTGGTGCTCTCGTACTTCCAGGCCATCCTGTTCCTGCAGCAGCTGCTGGACTTCCAGGAGACTGCAGGGGCCATGCTGGCCTCCCAAGGTAGGATGCGTGTGGAGGGCCCTGTCTCCTGTTTCCCAATCCTAGGAACCGCCCCCAACACAGACCACCTCCGCCACAGACCACCAGTATCACAGACCACCAGTATCACAAACCACCTCCACCACAGACCTACAGTATCATGGCACCCAGCAAAGATCCACCATATCATAGACCACCTCCACCACAGACCTACAGTATAACAGACCACCTCCACCACAGACCACCAGTATCACAGACCACCTCCAGTACAGACCCTAATTATCACAGATCACCTCCAGCACAGACCACCAATGTTAGTGACCACCTCCAGTACATAACATGTTTTCCCCCATGTACTTGCACGGTGAACTGGCCATTCTCAGTGTTGGCTGAAGCCCTGACATCATTGGTCCCCATGGTGATAACATGGCGATGGCATCTTCACATAGTGATTTTATGCTGTCATAATCAAGTGCTACACTCACACGCAGAGGTGCGTTCAAATTGGCAAGTGAAGGCAAACGTTTGCAAACAATTTATAAAGAATTTTCTGTTCGCTTTGTCTGCAAACTTTTGCAAGCATAAGCGAACGGGTTTGAAAACCGAGTGTGTTGCAGACAAAAATGTCATCGGATGGTGCTGGCCTGAGGGAGATGTTTTTGTTTTCGTTTAATGCGAAAAGTTTGGGTCAAGTGTCACCTTTCAAAGAAAACAGCTTGCCGCAAACATTCTGGGCTGTTCCCTGAATTTGAACACACCTCTGCTACGTTCAGCCATTCTGCTCTGGCTCTCCAGCTGGACAGACTGTTCAGACATAATGCAACAGATTTAAAAAAAATTTTTTTATAAATGTATTTTTCCGATTTTACCCTGTTTTTCTCCCAATTTGGTAGCCAATTACTCCCGCTGTGCTTAGTTCAATCCCCTCCCTCGTAGTTCGCTGCCGTAGCCCTGTGACCGGCAGTGACAATGGCTTACCCCTCCCTGAGGCGGACAGCCAATTTCCGCCCCCGGTGGCTCTCCCGGCCAGAGCCGACTCTGGCACGACGGGGAACCGAACCCCGGTCGCCGTGGCCAGCGTCGGACGTTGAAATTACTAGACCACGCGGGAGGCAACTTAACAGATTTTTATGAATGTACACAATCGCATGCATACTTTTTTAAAGGAAAGTCTTTACTCTGTTAACGCTCTCATGGACATCATTTAGTGCGTGTTCAAATGTCCTCTGCAAGTAGACTGTGTTGAAGCCTGTGAGTTGTCCATGTCCCACCAGTAAATGTACACATAAGTGTTGTTTTGGTTTGTGTTGAGAACCGCCCTCACCCAATGCCTATGGAAGACAATCCCCTTGTCCCCCAATTCCATTAGTGTGCGCCTTTTTCACCCCCGTGCCTCCTCTCCTTCCTCCTGCTCTCTCTCCCATCTGCTTCCTCTCTGTCAGTAATGCTTTCGGGCCACCAGGGGGAGCCCTCTCACCCAGCCTGCAGCCACTGGCTTCACCTGCTTCTATTAAGCTGTGGATGTTCAGTCAACATTTGTCCTTACTTTTGGATCACGATTGAATGCAAGTGTTAGTTTTTCCTTTGCAAACACAGTTGGGCAAGTTAATTCTGGCCACCGCTGAACTTGCCAAATTGTTTGTGAATAGAGCACCTGTTTTAATTTGTAAGTCAAAGTTCATTGACACGGACAAATGTTTGTTGAATCCAGGCTTACTTCTGGTAGTGGCAGAATGTCACCTCTGTCAGAGCCAGCTATGCTCTTTGTAGGCTGGTGTGCAGATACTGCTGTTAGCATTATGAGTGCCGGTAACTGCTCATTTCAGCATTTTAAATGCATTCGTGCTTATGGTGTGGAGTCTCTTGCATTTAAGAATGGACATATTGGGGCTGGCGGATAGCGTAGCGGTCTAACGCACCTGTGCTTTGGTTGGTTCAGTACAAGTGTGAGCTGCCTATCACGGACATGGTTCGAAACCCGTCTGTGCCAGACCAGCCCTGGCCATTAGCCCCAATCGGGGGCGGCATTTGGCTGTCTGCCCCAGGGCGAGGGGGGTTGGTGAGCCGGCACGAGTTCGTCGAGGAGTGGAAGGGCGTCCCTGTAAAAGAGTAGGTGGGCAGGTTCCGTCTCTGGAGGAGGCAGATCTGCCCGCCTTGGGAAATTGGCTCGAACCGGAGAGTGGGTGGCGTACTCGTGGGGGAGGGTAAATTTAAATAAGTAGAGGATATAATTGGCAAACAAATTGGGAGAAAAAATGGGAAAAGTCTGTCTTTTGCCTCTGTCCATTCCCCTGTCCCAGCACTGTCTCCTCTCTGCTCTCTCCAGCGATGTAAACCCCCCCTTCATCCCCATCAAACTGTCGCTCTCACCTCTCACACATCTCCTGTACACACACACCTCTCCCTGTGTGACATACCCCTCACACCTCCTGTACTCCACACCCCCCGACTCCTCTCCTCCTTCCCGACCCCCCCCTCCCTCCCTCCCAGGCCTCCCTAGTACCCCACCTCTCTTCCTACCCCTCCCCGTCTTCCCCCTCCCTCCCTCCTCCTCCGTCGTGCTCCCTCCATCTCCGGCTGTGGTGGCTGTGCTAACGCTGTACTAACCAGACTTTCTAACCTTTTTTGCACTCTTCCTCTTTTCCTCTCTTCCTCTCTGGCCTCTGACTTGTAGTCCTTGGCGACACTTACAATATTCCTTTAGACCCCAGAGGTAAGCGACGGTCACTTTATTTCATGGTGGGGCAAAAAGAGGGAGGGGCTTTGGGGAGGCGGAGTGGGGGCGGGGCTCCTTGGGTCAAAGGTGAACTTCACTGACGCTAAATGGCCACTGTCAAGACAACAGCCCTATCAATGCTGTGGTGTTTTAACCTGAGCTGTGATTTACACACACACACACACACAAAACACACTCTTATTTTGAACACTGATATCGTAAAAATAATTTTACTGTATTTAATAATTAATTATATAGTTACATTAAATCTCATGGTCATACAGTGGACCCATCATGCAACTCTCTGTCGATGCAGTGGTCCTGAAGGTGATTTCAGCAAGGAAAGTGGTGTTGTCTACTACTGTACATGCTTGAAGTTATTCCACAGAAACGCAGTTTCCACGGTACTAAGCGTGATTCTCTCATAGCTGGCGTTAATTCAATTCTTATGTCAGAAACACACAGAGAAATAGTCCAAAGTCTATTTGATGACTTCATGACGTTTCAAGAAGTAATTTTGTGTATTTTTTTAGTTTTTTTAGTTGCATTCATGTCATTTTCTTGGGGACGGATAAAGAGCAATACGTTATGCTAAATTAAACCGAACTTTAAAGCGTTAACACTGATGTGACTGTTTTACTGTGTTGTGTTTTCCAGAGAGCAGCTCGTCTGCAAGCAGCTACAGCTCAGAGTTCAGCAGAAGACTGCTCAGCACCTACATCTGTAAGGCCATTATGATTCTACACTGTTTTTAATATCACATTATTATTTTCACTAAGTCAACTGTGACCAGTGGTGTCAACAGAACTAAACATAAGGTGGCCACTCACCAATCCCTCTTCTTTCTCCTTCTCCCTTGCTCCATTTTTCGTCTCTCTGTCTCTCTCTCTCCTCTGTCTGTCTGTCTGTCTGTCTGTCTGTCTGTCTGTCTGTCTGTCTCTCTCTCTCTCTCTCTCTCTCTCTCTCACACACACACACACACACACCTGTCTTTCTGTCAGAGTAAATAAGAAACCCGTTTCCCCCCCTCTGTGGCTGATTCCCACTGTATCAGGTCTTTGAGTGTGTATAAACCGTGGGTGGGGCAGGCTGCGTGAGCAAACTTCACGACTGCAGCCATCGGTGACTCTGATGATTCGTCGTCCAATCAAAGTGTTGCCTCTGAGAAAGCCGAGCAATTTCATTGGTTATTCAGACCGTGTTTGCATAAGCACATGGCAGCTGACCCCACTGACTCTGTCGTGAAGCCCTGCTCTCCCACCGCAAGGCAACACATTTTCAGGCCGCCAAATGTAGAGAATGGCTTATGACTGTGATTGTGCGTTGTGAACATGATTGTAAGTATTGGAATGTGTAATTTATTAGAATTATATTAGAATAAGTAGAATGAAACATTTCAAAAGCAAGTTTTCTTGGAGTCCTCAAGCATAAATGACAAAAGTACAAATTCATATGTTAATTTTCTCCATTTAACTTTCTCAACCTAACTCCATTTGTCTAATGCCAGTATTAAAGTATTTCCAGACGGCACAATTTCTGCCTGCCCTTCAGCGTTCAGCACTTGAAGCAAAGTTTCTTATCTTCTCTGCCAAATGTTTTATGCTTGAGTACTGTGGAAATGGTTTGGGTTCAGCACTGTGTAAATTGTTTGCTTTGAGTACTGTGGGAGGGAATGGTTTTCTGTCAATAGTTTTCCGTTTGAATCGCAGTTTGATCTAAGGTGAATGGTTGAGTTTGAGTGCTGTTGTAACATGTGAATGGTTTGTTTTTGGTACTGTTTTGCTTACCAAAGCATCCACTAACTCATGGATTGGTTTGGATTGGCCTGTGTAGGAATGGTTCTGTTTGACAGCAATTGGAGGAGCTTGGTTTGAGTATTTATTTGAGCACTGTTCTCACCTGCAAATGGTTTGGGTTGCAGGCAAGGTCCTGGGCAACCTGCAGCTGAACCTCCTCAGCAAGTCCAAAGTGTACGAGGACTCTGCTCTGAGCGCCATCTTCCTCCTTAACAACTACAACTACATCCTCAAGTCCCTGGAGAAGTACGTGCTCTCCTGCTCAAACGTACACGCAGACTGTAGGGACAACACTGAACCACAACAGAGTGTAATGGCCCTGTCCCCAGTACAGACACACACACACTGCTCCTGTCCCCAGTACAGACACACACACACTGCTCCTGTCCCCAGTACACACACACACACACACACACTGCTCCTGTCCCCAGTACAGACAGACAGACACACACACACTGCTCCTGTCCCCAGTACAGACACACACACACTGCTCCTGTCCCCAGTACACACACACACACACACTGCTCCTGTCCCCAGTACAGACACACACACACTGCTCCTGTCCCCAGTACAGACACACACACACTGCTCCTGTCCCCAGTACAGACACACACTGCCCCTATGCTCAATAGAGACACACACTGATCCTGTCCCCCAGACACACACACACACACACACACACACACACACACACACACACACACACACACACACACACACACACACACACTGCCCCTGTGCTCAGTAGACACACACACACACACACACACACACACACACACACACACACACACACACTGCCCCTGTGCTCAGTACAGACACACACACACACACACACACACACACACACACGCACACACACACACACTGCCCCTGTGCTCAGTAGACACAGTACAGGCTACTCTCCTCAGTACAGGTGCTCTCTGTCTCTCCTCAGTACAGGCTCCTCTCCTCAGCACAGGCTCCTCTCCTCAGTACAGGTGCTCTCTGTCTCTCCTCAGGTCGGAGCTGATTCAGCTGGTGGCCGTGACCCACAGGAATGCCGAGGTGTCGTACCGGGAGCTGATTGAGCAGCAGGTGCACATGTACCAGCGCAGGTGAGGGAGACGTGCCCAGCCAGTTGCCTGGCAACATGCAAGCTCTGCTTTAACCGTATCAGTTGTTAAAATGCAGTTTTATAATTGATAATAATAATAATAAGCAAAATATTATTATTAGGGCGGCATGGTGGTGCAGTGGATAGCACTGTCGCCGCATAGCTAGAAGGTTGCAGGTTTGAATCCCGGCCGGGGCCTTTCTGTGTGGAGTTTGCATGTTCTCTCTGTGTCCGCGTGGGTTTCCCCACAGTCCAAAGACATGCACGTTAGGCTAATTGGAGAGTCTAAATTGCCCGTAGGTATACATTACATTACATTTTAGGCATTTAGCAGACGCTCTTATCCAGAGTGACTTACAGTTTACATTTCTTTACATACAATCCATTTATACAGCTGGATATTTTACTGAAGCAATTCAGGTTAAGCACCTTGCTCAAGGGTACAACAGCAGTGCCCCACCTGGGAATTGAACCTGCAACCTCTGAGTTACAAGCCCAGCTCCCTAACCATTACACTACACTGCCAGCCCGATGAGTGTGTGAGTGAATGGTGTATGTGCCCTGCGATGGAGTGGGGACCTGTCCAGGATGTTCCCACCAGGACCACATGCAATGAAAAATGTACGCATTCACTACTCGCTTTGGATAAAAGCATCTGCTAAATGGCATCTGCTATTTATTATACATTATATATTATATTAGGATGTATTCCTGCCTCTCGCCAAATGCATGCTGGAATAGGCTCCAGCCCCTCTCGCGATCCTGACCAGGAATAAGCGGGTTAGATAATGAATGAATGAATATTCTTATTATTATTGCTATTATTCTTATTTTGTACATGAATTATTCAGGAATATATAAGCATTCATATGTGTTTGATGAGTTAAAGGTCTGCGCATTTAACATTTACCAATATGTGTGTGTGTGCGTTCACGTGTGTGTGTGTGTGTGTGTGTGTGTGTGTGTGTGTGTGTGTGTGTGTTGCAGCTGGCTGAAGGTGACGGAGTATGTGACGGACAGGAACATGCCCACCTTTCAACAAGGCACCAAGGTGAGACTGTCCACCAGGCGGGACTGCGTTTCAGTCACACTAAGGACCCGACTGAGATAGCGTTTTTAATTAAATGTAGTCTTCATTGTGCCTTTTAAGCCTGATACAATGGTTGTGCCTACGCAGTATTGTTAAACTGGCAGTAATAGGACACCTCAGCATGCGATTGAAGCAGACTGTGTATGGGCGGGTCTGTATTACCTACATGCAAACTCGATGGCACTGTTGCTATGCTTTAGCATAATGTCTGCTCTTGTTTCATACCCCTTTGTGTATTTGTCCCATTTCGCCCGCTCTAGCTGAAGGATAAAGAACGTCAGATGATCAAGGAGAAGTTCAAGGTACAGCAAGATGGGTTCAAGGGGCAGCCAAGTGTGTGTGTGTGTGTGTTTGGATTATTCTTCTGTCCTCTGTAAAAACTTTTTTGTCTGAAGGCTGGACCCTAGCGTGTCAGCTTTGTCGCCGGAAAAGTCTCACCTTCTGAACCCTTGGATGCTTGACTGTTTGAACGCTCCATGTTCAAATACGCATGAATGCATGTATAGTATACCCGTAATACCATTTATCTTACTGCCATAGTTATTGGCTAGTAAGTCTAGATCTCCTTCCTTTCCCGCTCTGAGCCGTGTCAGAGTTCTGAGGTGTCGTTCGGAGTCTGTATTGACCCCTGACCTTTGACCTCCGCGCTCCCCAGGGTTTTAACGATGGCCTGGAGGAGCTGTGCAAGATTCAGAAGGTGTGGGCCATTCCCGACAAGGAGCAGCGGGACGCCATCCGCCAGGCCCAGAAGAAGGTGGTGTCTGAGGCCTACAGGGCCTTTCTGCACAGGTGAGAGTCACTGACCGCCGTAGAGCAGGTGAGAAACCTACCACGCCCCGTCCAGAAGAGATGGCATTGCAGGTCAGAGCAGGTACCAGTGTACGGACCTGCGAGGCGTCTGTGCCTGAAACACGGAACCGTTTGCTTGCCTTGCTTGTTGGTGCACGCTGACCCTGATCCCGGCCCAGTTTGCAGGAGGTAATCTGAGGGCCTTGGGAAAATAAACGCGCCTAGTGGCTTCTTTGAGTAGCTCCTGTAAACGCACAGCACTTCACAAACTACAGCTGTCATGCACAGAAAACAAAATGGGGCAGAAAAGTGCCCTGTCCCGTTTGGATGAATGAGAAGAGTTAGAATTGCGTCACATTTTTATTTTTTTTAATATAAGGGATTTTTTTTTTTTTCTTCTTTATTTTCTTTTAAACACAGATATGGAAATATATCATTCACCAAAAACCCAGAGAAGTACCACAAGTACAGAGCGGAGCAGGTGGAGGAGATGATCGACAGACTGTTCGACACGTCGGCCTGAGCTTGAGCCACACTCCCGAGCCTCGCCCACGGACTCCGCCCCTCTTCGGGGGCTCATAAGATTTCTGCATTGCATTCTGGGAGTATGATGTGTGTGTGCAGGTGTATGTTTTTTCCTTTTGTTTAAATGCAAAAAAAAAAAAAAGGAAAGAGAATTGTATATATAATTTCCATTGTTGGGACCTTGTTAATCAAATAAAGTAATTGATCTTGAACTGTACTGATGGACTTGGAGTTCATAAATATCTCACTGGACGCTTCTGTACTAGGCAGTGAAAGAGTGAATCAACAGTGGTGTTTTCAATGGAAGCTTTAAAAAAAAAAAATATTTTATTTATTTATTTTACCACATTTTTCTCCCAATTTGGTAGCCAATTACTCCCGCTGTGCTTAGTTCAATCCACTCCCTCGTAGTTCAATGCCGTAGCCCTGTGTTGGGCAGTGACAATGGTGAAGCGCTGCCTCCTCCGAGACAACACTCGTTGGGCTGTCGACTGTAATTCCGGCACCCCAGAACCACTCCTGTGTGCAGCAAACTTCCTGTTGGCTTGAAACCACTAGACCACGCGGGAGGCCATCAATGGAAGCTTTAATAGCCTAGTCCAGGCTAAGCAAATGCACATTTTTGGTTTGTTTGTTTGCCTGTAAGTTTTACTGGCATTCTGCTATTTCTGTTATCACCGCTGCCACATGCAGTTTTACATTTGAATTTGTGTGCAATGCTGTCCAGGGGAACTGAGGTTTATGGACATTTAATTATTTCTTTCATGTGGTTCTCTGTGGCTCAGGGAATTGAGCACAGGTGATCGTAAGTGGATATGGCCACATATACTGAAAATGTATGCATTCACTACTTTAAGTCGCTTTGGATAAAAGTGTCTACTAAATGGCGTATATTATTATTATTATATTATTACAATACGCAACAAACAGCAGAGAGGTGGTACGCTAAAGAAAAACTCAAGGACAAGTGTCTTGTGTGTGCATCCTGGTCGCATTTTGCCCCAGGTTAAAACTCCAAGTGGTTGACCACACAGTCGGGGTTTGTGCCCACGTACACGATGGCGCCTGAGTATATGATGTAAATCAGCACGTAGAGCCAGAAGCAGATTTTGTCCACCTTATTGGCGAAGGATTTCCTGCTCTCTATCTATCAGCTCCAGGTGCTTCAGCAGTCTGTGCCACGCCCTCCAGGTGCTTCAGCAGTCTGTCACGGTCCTCAGCGCCCCCTTCTGGACAATCTGGTCGATGAATTAATATCAGCGCTCCGCTTGTAGCTCATGAAGTCTGGACAATCAGGCAGATGATTCTAAGAATTAATTTCATTTGCCTAAAGGGCTACACAATGGAAATAAGTTGTCTTTTTGCATTCTCAGGGGTGATATTGCATTAATGTGATGTCATGTGTCAAGTATACACATTGTGTATATCAATATTTTTTGGTCAAATAAAAACTAACTACTACTACTTATACTACTACTCAAATCACGGTCCTCGGGGGCAGAGTACTGCAGTCTTCCCACCCTCCCTTTACCTGGGGAGTCAGGTGTGAAGACACACTGGCCTCAATCAATTGCACTAATAGTTCAATTTGCTACCTGAGAGAAAATAAAACCAGAACCGAATTTGGATTCGTGGGGCCAGATTTGAGTAACTGACCTATGGGGACACCGTGGATATACAGTAGTAAGATATTAACAATTATTTGCTCATTTTCTTTTAAGGGTACAAGTTAAAAATTCTCAAACACTTCCAGGGGGAAAAAAGCAGAACATTTCTTGGTCCACATGTGGCAACCAAAGATAAAAGTATGGGTGGATAATCAATTTAGTGTTAAAGGGCTGACTTCCCCCCCACCCTTCCCCCTCCTTTTGGCTTTGTAGTCACACTGTTGATACCTGCAGGGGCTTCGTTGCCCTCCGGGCTGGGTGGTTTGCCGCCACGCGTGCGACATCGGAAGGGGAGGAGAGAGCCGTCGGCGGCCAGGCGGATCAGCAGCATGGACTGAATCATGGTGACCACCAGGCTGACCAGGCACAGGCAGAAATGATACCCTGTGCGGAAACAAGAGGCACATCTTAGAACCGCTGAGGGACCACGCAGCAGAAATCTCATTGACGTCCTCGTGGAACCGCGTAGCATAAATCTCATCTGTGGAAATACGCAGCTGAAGTCACGTTAAACTCATATTCCTGGGTAGCGTAGCGGGCTAACGCACCCGTAGCGGCTGGTCCTTTACAAGTGTGAGCTGCCTGTCACGGTCGCGGTTCAAAACCCGACTGCACCGGACCGGCCCTGGTCGGGGCGGCGTTTGGCTCTCTGCGTTTGTATGCGTGCTCTCCAAAATTATTATTATAATAAAATTATTCACACCCACACCTGAGCAGAGAATATTACAAAATAAACAATACAGGTAATGCTACTTTTTTTAAGTTCATCTCAATCTTAGGGAACTGTATTGTAACCTCCACATGGCTTCCTGTTTCACTGGGGTATAAAAATGAGGTAACACGCATGTAAAATCCATTTGTCTTACATCACCATGGGGAAAGGCAAAGAACTCTCAGAAGAAAGAAGACAAAGGGTTGTTGATCTTCAAAAGTCAGGAGATTGTTCCAAACAAATTAAGTAAAGATACCACATTCCACTATTAGGTCAATAACTAAGAAGTTCAAAACCACTAACCCTGCCTGTTGGAGGACACAAGTGTATCTTGCCCCTACGCGCAGTAAAACATGGTTTGGGAAGCAAAGAAAAATCCAGTGGAGATCTACAAACTTGGCTGCATCCTGGGGACCCAAAGTCAGATTCACCTCCATGCCAACAGGCATTGGAACCAGGAGTTATGATCAGATGAGACCAAAAAAGTTTTTGGCCATGCATACCTTAGGATAATGACAGTTATGTTGAATAGAACATTGATGTCATGTGGTTGTTTGCATCTACTGGTCCTGGGGCTCTTGTTGAGGTCAATGGAATCATGAACTACAGCAAGTACCAAGACATTTTGGCCAAAAACCTGGTTTCCTCTGCCAGGCATGAAACATAGCCACGAATGGATCCTTCAGCAAGACAACGATCTCAAGCATTCCTAAACATCAACCAATAAATGGTTAACTGACCACAAAGTGATTATTTCACAATGGCCATGTCGGTCCCCGGACTTGAACCCGATCGTAAACGTGTGGTTTGAATTGAAGAGGGCAATCCACAAATGCAGACTGAAGCATCTTGAAAGAGTCTGTATGGAGGAATGGTCAAAGATCCCCCCCCCCCAAATAAGTTCACCAATCTCAAAAAAGACTACAGAAGATGATTCAGTAGTGTTATCCTTGCAAGGGGAGGGGGAACAAAGTACTGAACATAGGAGTGTGAATAATTGTAGAACGATTATTGTGTGATATCCTTTTTGGGAACAAAATACTTGTTAAAATTAAATTCTCTGAACAGTTGTATTTGTATAAAAGAATATAATATTCCCATTTTTTGAGCATACAATATAGCTCATTACTTGTATTGTGCATTTTATGCAGCCTTCTTTGCTCAGCTTAATCAAGGTTGTGAATCATTTTGGAGGGTACTGTGTATGTGTGTGCGTAAATGTGAGTGTGTGTATATGCCTGTGCGGAAATGTGTGTGTGTGCATTAGTGTATGTCTGCATTTGTGTGCATGCAGGCATGTGTGTGAGAATATTTATTTTTCACTTTTTGTAGTTGGGTAGGGTTGTAGGGTAAAATCTGTAAATAAAGGTAGGAAAAGTCTGATTTAATATGTGTTAATTTCAGGCTGTAAGGCAATCAAAGGTGACATTTTTGAGATGGGATTGTGTAGACTTTAAAGAGGCACTGTATGTGTATGTGTGTGCGTGTACATGCGGGTGCGGAAATGTGTGTGTGTGTCCATGTGTGTGCGTGCGTGTACGTGTATGTGTCTGTGGAATGGTACTCACGGATCAGGGGTACTGTATGTGTGTGTGTGTGTGTGTGTGTGTGTGTGCATGCATACATATGCATGTGCGTGTATGTGTGCGTGTGCGTGCGTGCCCAATGCGTGTGCGTGTGCGTGCGTGCCCGTGCGTGTGCGTGTCTGTGGAACGGTACTCACGGATCAGGGGGCTGCATAAGCTGTCCCCCGTGAGAGTGCCAGAGAGGATGACGAGGAACATGACGAAGCTGAGCACCAGCGTGACCTTGAAGGAGATGCGCTCCCCTCCGCCCAGCGGCAGGGAGAAGCTGGCCATGTCCGCCAGCATGATCAGAACGCTGGGGAGGACCAGGGTAACCGTGGGGTTAAAGCTCCTGATGCTCATGGTGACCTGTGGGGAAGAGGTCACAGGCGCATGTGTGGGGGGGTGATTCCAATGGCAAGGACTGGCTTGAACATCTCTTCACAGTGATTCAGACAGGCCATTACATCGCAACAAAATTCTGCAGTAAAACCCTTTTCTGCATTATTCGGGTGGTCTTATTTACTACAGTGCACCCGCGGTGTCAGCCGATCAAGTTCACTTGAATGCAGCAGAGATGTGGCACAGAATCTTCATGGGGTAATGATACCTCAATCTGATCAACAATGTGCGTCAGCCCATCTAGGTCACATACAGCTCTGTGGATCTGCCAAGCGCATGTCTGCTGACAAGCAACAGACTTGGGCTGCGTTTCTCTCGTCCAGCCAGGACAGGAAGCCAGGAGATCGTGGCGATATGACTGAAAACCTGGAGCTTTTTGAGAAATTGAGAAAGCCCACTCCCTTTCTCAATTTGCACCTTGGAAGGAGACAGTGTTGTGGCAATTGCCACCCCAGCCAACTGAAAATTTCCGGAAAATAGTTTTGCACACCGGAGTTTGTTTTAAAATCAGGGTTTAGAGCTCTGATCAATTCTGACATTAAATTGTCAAACCCAGACTGCTCCTGGCGCCTTAAATATCTGATTAATTTAGCTCTGAATTCTGGCTAACACCTGGGATTTGGCAAAAACCTAAGTAACCTAAGAGCAACATTATTTCCTATGACCTTTGTGGCCCTTCAACATTAGCTGCTTCACACTGGAAATGTAAAGAACTAATATTTGAAACCCGGATTTGTATCTTTCTCTCCCAATTTTGAAGCAGAGAGGCAGGTTCTCTTCTCAAACAAAAAAACTACGTACAAAACAGAGGTTTCCGAGCCAATCAAGAATGTACGGTCATGTTGTGTGTTAAGCCGCCACTGAAGTGGTGGACGATGTGACAGGCAACGCTCTGTGTCTGTGCTCTGTGTCTCTGTGGCTCAGTTGGTAGAGCACAGCGTTGGCAACGCTTAGGTTGTGGGTTCATTTCCCACTGGGGCCACATATACTGAAAATGTATGCATTCACTACTGTAAGTCGCTTTGGATAAAAGCGTCTGCTAAATGGCATATATTATATATTAACGCTCGTGATTACCCAGAGGTACGTGTAACCGTTTGGGTCCGTGATGTCCTCCACGGAATCTGTGCGCCAGTCTCCACGCTCGATCCCTTTCGGCACTATCGTCCCAATGGTAATTATGGAGCCGCATCCTGCAAAGGCGACGTATATTTATTACATCGTGTTTACACTTTGGGGAAGATCGGTTTCTGTTTCCCCAATTAATGCAGGGTAGTTGTTGTGCTTTGGAGGGATATGTGTATATATATGAGTATATATCTTTTGCAGGAAAATTATATACAGGTATATAGTATATCGAGTATATGCATTGGAGCTGAATGCGCTTTCTGTAAATTGCTTTGGATAAAAGCATCTGCTAAAATGATTGTATTGTAGGCCTATATATATTTAGCATGACTTATTAACCAATAGTACACAGATATTGCACATCATCAAGAGTTTAGAATTAACCAAAGAAAGCCATATAGGCTACAGTATGATGAATCTACTGATCTGTAATCTGTAATAACTGAACGTTAATTTCTGAAAATTAGACCTAGCTCAGTCTAGTTGCTGTCAGTAGAGACGAAAGCAAGGAACTTAGCCATGTTTTATTTTAACGGTTTATTTAGGAAAAGGGGTGTTTCCGTGCTCACCCTCGGGAGTCCTCCCGTCCAGGTAGACGGGGCACGAGTCTCCGGTGTAAGGGAAGGCGAAGAGGTTGATGTCACAGCCCACTGTGACGTGCATCAGAATCTGATGCGCTACGGAGCCGTTGCTGAACACCATCACGTCTGAAATGTTGGGATCCAATACCGTGGTTATTCTGAAAACACCAGGGGGAGCCAGAGAGCACAGTGAACACATGCAGTTAAATGCAAGCCTTCATTATATTCTAAACAAAAAACTATTTGAGGCGAGCTTACATTTTACATTTTTATCCAGAGCGACTTACAAGATGTGCATTAATACATGGTAGGAACATGGTAGAAGCTCAGCGATCACACAATCATCAACTTGCCAAACTACATTTGCGAAGGAAAAAATGTTTCACTGGCATTTAATATCGTATTTACTGCTGATCGGGATTGTGGGACTGTTGAGAAACAGTGTTTGGCGATTTGGCGATTTTTATTTAAATGTCCTCCGCCGACGACGACGCCTGGCTCAGACTCACGCGTTCTTCACATACAGGTGCGGAGTCCAGACCTCTGTGACAGGCAGCATCACCTTGTCGTATGGGTACACAGACGTGTTCCAGGCCAGGGCTGGGTCCTCCCAAAGCTGCCCCGCTCAGAAGATAAGCATCATGCAGTCACATTCGCCCACAGCTCACATCCAAGATCCATTTAAAATACAACATTACATTACATTACATTACAGGCATTACCCCTTGCACTTACCATTAGCATTTTGAGAGTGCTGGTGAAAAGAAGTTTCTTGGTGTCCTGCAGAGAAAAGAGAAGACCACTATCAACAACAACCACAACCAAAAACAGCAACAAAACAACAAGCAGCACCACAGCCAACAACAAGCACCGCCATAAACAAGAACAACAACACAACCACCACCATAACCAACAATAACCAACCAGCAACAACCAACCAGCAACAGCACCAGTGGCAACACAACGACACCAGCCAACACCGCCACCACGGTGCACGGCGACAACAACAAAACAACACCAGCAACAACAAAACACCTCAACCACCACCACCAAAATGAAACAACGAATCAAGTCAAATCAGAACCGCAGCATTAAAATGGCAACGCTGACAGATGCTCAACACTGAGATTTTGTTTATTCAATACGATTTTAAAAATCAAAGACAAATGTGAAATCGAAATACCCGAATGTGAATTAAACAAACAACTGTTGTCCACTTTAAAACAAAAGTTGTACAAATTATCCATGTAAAATATGACACTCACAACATCCACCGTCTGATACACAATGTGTTGCAGGAAAACATTCACATTGCAGCTGTCAGTCTGTGGCTGACTGCGAATGGCTGGGTGGATGAGTTCTTCGGAAAGACATCTCCTGGTCACACAGGGAGGGACAGTTGCTACAGAGACTGTGGAACCAAAAGACGCTGCCGTGACTCAAGAGAATCCACTGTCATTCCTCACATTTATCTCACATTATTATTATTATTTTTGTAGTTGTTGTTATTATTGTAGATTTTTTAATTGTATTTGTCACTGTTCAGTATCACAGTTTTTAAATTTATTTATGGTTTCGAATTTTTTTCCTGTCTTTCTTCCAATTTGGTTGCCAATTATACCCTCTATTTATCTCAATTCACCCTCCCCCACGAGTCCGCCACCCGTCCTCTGGGTAATGAGCTAATTTCCCAGATCTGGAAGACAGAAGCACGCTCCTCGATGAACTTGTGCCGGCTCACCCTCTCCCCTCCCCCTGGGGCGGACAGCCAAATGCCACCCCCGATTGGGGCTGACGACCAGGACCGTTCTGGCAGAGACAGGTTTTGACCCATGTCCCTGATAGGCAGCCACACTCGTATCGGACCAGCCAAGATACATGCCACATCATGATTGACACAAGATTCACATGCAGATGAAGGTATGTGGACATAATATATATTAAAGACAACTCAATACTACCAGTTATGAGACATGGCTAACAGTAAAATTAAAATTAGTACAAAAATGTGCCAAATATGAACATTTAATAAAAATCTCTGATGATGTTGGTGAAATCAACAAAAAGTTTAAAAATAATAATAATATTAGCTTAAAATCTCTCCAAAAGTTAAGGACGAAACTCTAAAGCCCCTTAAAAATCTGTGAAGAGTTTCCTGACTTACGTATTGAGAAAGAGTGCTGTAAATATTCTGAACGCTTAGAATACTGGGCACCTGCAGACTGGCAGTGTTCAATTCTTACCTGTCAAATGGAGGAGGATGAGCAAACCAGTCAGGAACCCCAGGTTATCTGCTCCCATCTTGGCACGTTTACCTTGCAGCACACACAAAATGCAGCCACTAGAATCACAGGGCACCTCAACAGCAGCAACATCGCTAATGGCCACCAGACTGAATCAGTCCTACTGTGACTGGTGAAAAGATTTATTAATAATTTGGTTAACAGTGCACTTCTTTTTTTTTTTTTTTTAAAATTTGGTTCTGTTTTTCTCTCTCTCAATTTAGTGGCCAATTACACCCTCTATTTACTTCGATTTACCTTCCCCACACGAACCCGTCTCTTGTCTCTACAAGGCAAGCTAATTTTCCGATAATTCACTTCCTTCGAGATGGAATTCTGGACCCACATTCTGGAGACACCCTTACGTGCTTCTCAGCTAGTTTGTGCCGGCTCACCCTCCCCTCTTCCCCTGGGGCGGACAGCCAAACGGCCCCGATTGGGAATCGCCATCAGGGCTGGTCTGGCACAGTCGGGTTTCCAACCGCGACCATGATAGGCAGCTCACACTCGTAAATGAGTGCTTTAGACCACTACGCTATCGAGGGCCCCAGTTCACTACTATAATACATTATTAGTAATGTGTAAAAAAACACATTGACATTAATAAATGTTTGTAAAATGTGTTATTAGGAAGGAGGCCAAATATCATATTTATTCTTTTTAAATTAATTTTTTTAAATGCTTTTTGTCATTTGGAATAACCGATAGTGTTATAAGCCATGCTCGCTGCAACCTCTGCTGTCAATTCAGGAGAGCAAAGACGCTCTCCTCTGAAACATGTTGTCAACCGCCGCTTCTTTTCAAACCACAGTCTACAAGTTGAGGTTGCACAGACACAGTCGGAGGAACACACTTCATGCGCAGATTGTGGGTGGCCAATACACCGACGGGGGTCACTGGTGTGCAACGAGACACGGATGATCCGGGTGACCGAATCCCTCCCTCCCTGGCCAGCAGTCCCACGGGACGATGCTACCGCCAATAATGCGTCGCCCCATGGGACTGCTGGCCACAGTCGGCACTGGCACGGTCTGGATTCACCAATCACTAGAGCAGTGCCTTTACAGAATGAGCCATCCAGCAGCTCATTTTTTTTTTTTAAATAAAAAATTCAAATTGAGGTATAATCCAGTCATTAATTATTTACTAAACATTCGTAACTGTACTGTGATTGAAAGTGTTTATTTACCGTTCTGTGCAGTGACGCCTGCTCCTCTTTGAATCGGAGCTCTGCAGTTCGTTGAAAGCTCGCCAACAAACTTATCTTGCCTTCCCACAGCTTTGCGTTTTAAAAGACCGGTCCGCAAACCCTTGGAGGCGGCGGGCCGATTTTGACTTTGAGGTGTTTTTGAGGTGTTCTCCAGTCCTCTGTTCCGTTTTTGCACAGGGCAGGTCTTCTGGACTCCTCTCATCTGCCTCTGGAGAAAGCTGAATTGGCGGGCTTCTTATAAGGGCTAGCGCCATCCCTGTCACGCAGTGTCATCTCCACAAAAGATTTTGTCCGCTCACGCACGACTGCTTTGCGATACAGGGCTCCTCGGGCGCTCCCGTACAAAGCGAAGGGAGTTTGTGAAACCTACAAGGTTTGAAAATGATCCAAACCCAACGCTACATCATTCATGGTTGACTGCAGTTTCTACTCATGGGTTCTTATTTGATCTGCTTTTATTCAGCATTGCTGAGCAAACAGCCACAGTCTTATTCCCTATAATTACCATTGTAGTGGTGTGTGTTCACCTGTGTGAGCACCGCAGAAATGGATACGCCTCGCTCGAGCACAAAGGCACAATCGGATTAGCTTTAAGCTCAGGGAGTCCGCGGCATGGCCTCCATTTTGATAACGTAGCTGGACAGTGACTAAACGTGACTGAGTCATGCCTCGGCAGCTTCGAAAAGAAGCGTGCGGATACACAGCTGGGCAATGACCCTGACATTTGTAAGGACTAACAGGCTGGGACAGTTTTTTGTAATTAAAATGGTTATGTTCTGCGTTGATGCGTTCCGGGGGCTTTGATCTCTCCCCCTTTTGTCCGGTGAGTCGCGCATGAACACAGCCCATTGTGTGTGAAGCCTTTGTAATGGGTTTGGTCATCAGTTATGGTCGTGCGGCGTGTGCCACAATGAACTGGGTCTCGCTGCCACGGAATGGAAGAGAGAGAGGGAGGAATGTGATACGTCTGTAAACTAGTGCAGCGAGGCGTGAGCGATGGTTCAATCTAAATGATTGTGTTATGATTATGATTATGATTGTGTAAGCGACGACTGAAGACTCACCTCTTCAGGGTGCACCTCTCCCCGTAGTCCGGTTTTTGTTAACTTAGGGACATAGTTGCTTAGTTTACACGTCTACTTGTTTGTATTGTATTAGGCTTAGGCGTTATTTCCTGCATTTGAGTGCTTTACTGCTACCTCTGAATTGTGGCTACAGATTTACCTACAGGGTCCTAGTTTAACTATGTGGTTGCTCCTAGCACCCAGGAATTGTACTTCCCACTAGGGTGGCTTTCAGCTAAACTGTTCTTGACTACGGTTAACACTTTGTTGTATGTCGCTCTGGATAAGAGCGTCTGCCAAATGCCTGTAATGTAATGTAATGTAATGAATGTCTTGTTGTGGAAAAGTCTAAATTCAGGAGGTGACAATTCTCTCTGTGTTTCAGCTTCTAGACGAATTGCTGCCCTTCTCTCGCGTAGGCACATTGATTTAATTTCTAAGAAAGTCACCCTACCCCACTAGCATGTTACAATTCCTGCCGTTGTTATTTATGAAGAAGCGTCCCTTGGATGGGCTGGATATGGTCTATGTACTCTGCTAATACATTCCTCTATAGTCTTCAATATAAGGAATATGGAAGTGTTGACATGGAATCAATAGTGGAGGAGATTTGGCCCTCAGTGGAAAAAGTTTGGATCTGAAGTGTTGACATGGAATCGGGAGGAGAAGGAAGTTGGATCGCACAGTGATGGATGGAGTCAGTTAAGATAAGATAAGATATACTTTATTGTCCCCGTAGGGAAACTTGTCTTGGACGCAGTGTCGCTGCCTTACAAAAACCATAGACACGTATCAAGTCGTCCATCTATGCTTACATACATAGATACAAACAAACATACATGCATACGTAGTGCCATCAGTAAAGCTCAATCAAGTTCATTTTGTCTTCTTATTTCAAATAAATGTTTTACTTTCTTTTGTTCAGACAATGAGATAAAAAGTTGTAGATTTACCTGACAGTTTCGACTGACATCTGCAGTCTTCTTCAGAAGCGTCACCTGACAGCTTGGATGTGTGCTGCTAAACATCAGCTGACGGGATTTTTTTTCTGTACCGAAAGGTTGCCACACCATGCCTGTATCCCATACCTAATTAAGTTCTCTAAAACCACCCGGTAAAATAAGAACATGCATCTTTGATTCACCCCATACACCCTAAGTCTATGCAAGAAATACATCCACTGCTGAAGTCGGGCGCACAGGCTATCAGCGTGGGCCTTCCAGCTGAATGCATTATCTGGCAGTGTAGTGTAATGGTTAGGGAGCTGGGCTTGTAACTCAGAGGTTGCAGGTTCAATTCCCAGGTGGGGCACTGCTGTTGTACCCTTGAGCAAGGTACTTGCTGTATGGATTGTATGTAAAAAATGTATACTGTGTAAGTCGCTCTGGATAAGAGCGTCTGCTAAATGCCTAAAATGTAAATGTAAAATGTATTATCTATGTGAACACCCAGGCACTTGTAAGAGCAAACCTTTTGCCGAGATGTCTTTTTCCACTCCACCCGCTTTGGCTGGTCTGGTCCCAGCAACCAGCCGGACGAAAGAAGCCTGACGAAGACCCCACCGGGTAGAAATGTTGCCATCTAAAAATTAAAAACACTTTGGGAACATTAAAACAGTGTGCAGGCATTCTTTCCTTTTTCCTGTTGTACTTTTTTGCCCAGCGCCTGTAGCTAACCTTTAGATGTGCGCATTCGCCCAGTATATCTTTATTATCATCATCATCATCATCACTACCCACCGTAATTTTCATTATTATTCTCACGTCTCTGATTAAGACAGACTGACAGAATCATCACCAACCATCCTTATTTTTGTTTGTCTCTGATCGTGACAGACCGTAGCACATTTTATTATAACTATATGACTATAAGAGGCAGCTGAGGCCAAGGGAAACCCTCTATTTGAGGGTGGCTCTATTTAAACCTATGGTCATGCGTGAAAAGTAAACCAACCTGTGGATATTGACCAGCTCAACACACTACACAGCTCCATCATGGTCCTGCGCTCCACCCAGAATGAGCGCTACGCGTTTATTTACATAAACCCAGGGACCAATAGGATCGCAGTGTTCTTCTTGCTGCACGGGACATCGTTTTTTTCCCCCCCTTTAAAATATACAAATCTATTGTTGACAATGTAGCCTACACTAAAATTACTATAATCATCATCATTTTCGTCTTCTTTGTCTTCCTCTTCATTACGAGGAGGTTAGCCTCCAGAGGTGTCAGCACAGAATCTGAGCATTTCATTTCATTTCTTTTTCATTTATTTCACAGGAACAGTGTGCACATTGATAACGTTTCTGTACATGTGCCAGAGTTAGCCAAGGAGGCTAATTTTCATTAATGGCAGAAAATCTGCACTCCGTTGCGTTGCTTTATCGTCATGGCAACGACGCGGTGACATTCTGTTCCCCGAATACATGCGTGACTCAAGTCATAAACAAAACAATTAGTTGTTCCCCATATAGAGAATAGGTCAGGGCAGGTGAACATTGCCTATTTTCGCGTCATAAACAAAACAATATAGTTGTCAATTACGATGACCCATATAGACATTTCAAAGGAAATACCGTCATATTTGTACAAACAATCAATCAAATTTTATTTGTATAGCACATTTCAGTGTAATACTCAACAGTATTCCAAAATGTATTCACTTCAGGTTTATTAAAGTACCGGTAACTGTATTCAGATTACTAGTTTTTCAAATATAACGCGAGCTGAATACAGTTACTTGATTTTTGTATTCTGATTACGTAACGCCGTTACATGTATTCCGTTACAACCCAACACTGAGTATGTGTTGATTTACACCCGTACAACACCATACCCGCTTCGCCCCGTGTGCCCCGCCTTCTGTCCCGTATTTGGTTTATACAAGGTTGGCCACCCTAATTCCAGGAATTCCAGGAGAGTTCGGTGTGGCTAGGATTGCTCAATCAGTATCGGATTCCGTTGTTACAAAGTGAATTCCCGGGTATAATGTGTGATGTCACCATAAAACAATTGATATTTTAGTTGATCAATTATGTCCTATTATGATCTCCACTGTGTGTGCGTGGGGCGCTTACAGTATCTCATCCTGACATGTACATGTCATCCTGATATGTACAACTGTAATCAAACACTTTTGAATAAAACTGAAGTCATTCCTGTAGGCTCGTGGATGGACACATTGCGCAGAGCAGTATTTACATCTATTTGAGCTTCTTTTTTACAACCATTCATTTCAAATAAAGGTACATTATTACAGAAACAACAGTATTATTTATTTTATTATGCATTTATCGAGTGTAAGAGACAAAACCCAGCTGTCTGGAGAAAAAAAACAACTCCAGACAAAGGAATATAGTATTATATTTGCTGCTGTAGAAACGCAGGCGGGAGGGAGGGCGCAAGGCGGGGAAATGAAACCAGAGATCCGGTAGATGTCGGACAAATTGGAATAGAGTGAGTCAGAGCCATTTAAGATATTGAACACATTTTAGAAAAAAAAAAAAGAAAGTCGGGTGCAACAAAACAGTTTTGCTTTCGTTTTAGGTTCTTGCCTTATCTAACCTGAGGGAAACCAAGGAGTACAGAGGAGGAGTGTATGGGAGGCGTGTATGGGAGTGTTTGAGGCATAATTACACCCTGAACTGAAATTAGTGCATTGGAGACCACAGGCGATACGGGGATACAACAATTACACCTGCATCTGGTAAATTCTCCTCCTGCCACTTGGGATTAGGGATTGTGTATGTGGGGTGGTTAAGGGAACCAGAAGCTACAGTTAAGCCTCTGAGATATTTAGCATATACAGGTTACTCCCAAAATAAAGGGGGGAAAGTACATAAATATCATCAGCTAGAAAATGTTCAGAACTGGGAAAAGTACTTGTGAAAGCTATAAGGAAGCAGAGGGCTCTGTTTTTGACAGATTTTCTACCTAGATTTTTTTGTCTGCTCAAGAACATATATATAAAATAATATGCAACCAGATGACATTCCTGTAAGCCTAGCCAGTCATTAAACAGAAAATCTACATGGCAAAGTTTGTGAACTTTGAATTTCAATTTGTTTACTGTGCTTTGTCACACCTTCCACCTTAGTGGAGTTTACCTCAGAAAAACAGGGAATTTCTTTTCTGTTTTTTTCCCCTTTTCTCCCCCCACCGTAGGAATCCAGGAGGACAAAAAAAGGAAGAAGGGGAAAACAAAGAGAAATAACTACTTGGTCTATGATTCTACATGGTACAGTACTGACACCAATGTGGAGTAACACATGGAGCTTTGTACATTCAAACTCAAAATACGAGCAGTAGAGAGAAACTAATCTACTACAATGTATAGCCAAACTCATAGCATGAATTCTAAAGCCTTGAGTTCTAACTAACAAAACTGAACAAGCTCAATTTGATATGTTTTGCCTTACCTTTAATACAGTATCTTGAAGCCTGAATGTGTCTCTGCCAAACACAGACAGACACATTCTCTGTCTGTGTTATCATTCTCTGTACTACTACTACTAATAAAACAATTTAACATTTTGATTAGGCAGTAAAGGCTGTTAAAGTATAAAATTAAGTTCTGTAAGCTCTGCTTATGTATTACCAGTTTTTAAATAAGACAAATAAGTGACAAGAAAGTGGCAAATTATAGGCAATATGTTGAGTATGAACAGTACATTACAGAGCATTACAGTTTCCTTTGTTTTAATCTAACATACCATAGCCATGGAGACATGTGCATGGAAAATCAGGTTTGTCCAGTCAAACAAATAATTAATGTGCTTTTCCTTGTACATTCACACTCCAGATCGGAGAAATAGAGAGAATCCAGTACAATGTATAGCCATTGGGCCATATCCAATTGGGGGCACATATACTGAAAAATGTATGAATTCACTACTTTGGATAAAAAGCGTCTGCTAAATGGCATATATTATAATGTATAGCCAAACACAGTTTGAAACTGAGCATGAACTCTAAAGTCTTGATTTCTTCAGAAGGGTTCCCTTAAGGTGAACAAAGCTGAATAAGCACAATTTTATATGTTTTGTCTTACCTTTAATACAGTATCTTAAAACCTGACAAACACTGGAATACTACTACTACTACTACTACTGATAATAATAATAATAAAACAATTGAAATTGAAAAAATCTGTTTTTTCCAGTCAAACAAATAATTAGCATTCTAATTACAGATTACACGTAAATATCAACAACTGAACTGTGCCGATTCTTTTTTGCATTAAAGGATTGATTCCATATGGCCCCACCCACTTGGAAACAGACAGAAGAATGAAAACCACCCATTAATTGAACAATAAACAGCTGAACATTTCCTGCTGAAGAAACACAGGACACACCCCCAACATCACATGTACAGAGAGACCATTGACAACTGAAAATGGAGAATGATCACTACGTTCCCAGTCCTGACCAGGGCAGGACCTATTTAGACAGCCACCTGTTGGACTCTCTGCCCAACCTGGACATCTTGTACGCAAACGAATGTGAGACCTCACAGGTCCCGGAGGACCTTGTGGTCAGCACAGAGGCCTACTTCTATAGAGGGGGGCAAGTCAAATGGCTCAACTTCTACCTGGCGAGCAGGAGATGGGACCGGACGGGCAGACATCCTTCGTCAAGAGGGACGGTTACGAGAGTGTCGCCAAGCTGGTGAATGGGCAGAGGTCGGGCCACCTGAGCGTGTCCTCCATCGATCTGTTCCATGAGCCGGGCAGCGGGGGGACCACCTTGGCCATGCAGGTGTTGTGGGACTTCCGGAAGAAGCTCCGGTGTGCGGTGCTCAGGGACAGCGAAGCCAAGGCACAGGATGTCGCACGCCAGGCCATTGCCCTGTTTCATGCCGGGGAGAAGCAGAACACCGTCCTCCTACTGATCAATGACCTTCCCAGGATGGAAACTCTGCGGAGAGACCTAATGGAGTGTGTGCCCAGCAGCCGGGTGGGCGGTAACATCCCAGTGGTCATTGTTCTGAACTGCATGCGCATCAGCGGAGACAGCCGGATCAGGAATGGTGTGACCCTCCGGACGACGCTCTCTGAGGAGGAACAGAACCAGTTCGTGGAGAAAGAGGCCCAGGTGCGCCTGCTCCACGGAGAACAGAGCAAGGGTTTCTATGGCCTCAACCTCATGCGGCACAACTTCTCGAGGGAGTACGTGCAGAGTGTGATCGACCCAGTCAAGGAAGGGTTTCAGCCCGCTGCTCCTAACACCCAGCTCCTCTCATTTTTGGCACTGCTGAACTTCCTACGTACCCGGCTCCTCTTTGTTGAAATCAGAGTGCCAGGCATTCCTTGGACCCCCTGCGCCCATTGACGGGGGACCACCATTTGAGAATCGGATGGAGCCCTTCACAGGACTCTTAGTCACATTTTCAAGACGGGAGAAGCTGGTCAGCTACGACCTTGTCCGTATGGCTCACCCACTGATAGCCAATTACTGCTGTCAGGCCCTTGATGCTGCTGGCCTGAAGCTAAGCAAGGTGACTAAGAGCTTGCTCAATAATTTTGACAAGGAGCAGAGGGACAAAATGCTGATTTTGTACATCAAGGATCTGCTGGTGAAACGGACGACAGGGGAGAAGTTTTCACCACTGATGGAGAGCATCAAGAATAGCAACGATTGCGTGCTCATCCTGGCGTCGGCCTGCAAGAAGTTCCCGAAGAACGCCTTCATACCCCAGGCTCTGGCCCGCTTCCTTTACCTCAGCAAGCAGGACTACTCAAAGGCAGAGAAATGGGCGAAGGCGGCCATAGGGATAATGCCTAACAACTCCTTCATCGCAGACACACTGGGGCAGCTTCACAAGAACCACCTGAAGCGTGAGGAACCAGAGAACGTGCACACGTGGCTGAAGCTGGCGCAGAAGGCAGTCGCTGCATTCGAGGATCAGCAGAAGGTGGCAGAAAAGGAGGATGAGGCTGGCCTGGAGAACGCCGAGGGCCTGGCTGGGAAGTCCCACATCTTCAACCACAGGGGGCTGTTCGGCCACATGCAAGTCGCCAGCATTGTGTTCGACACAGCAGAGGGCATGAAGAGGACCCTGACGCTGGAATTCAAGGCCTTGATTCTTAGCTTTAGGGACAAGGTCGAGAGATCATTCAACTTCTTTGAATGCTACCTCACATACTCCAGAGCCAGGGACCATGACCCACCTTACATCCGTGAGCAGGTGACCGAATGCTTTCTCAAGTACGTAACCCCAGTTGATGGGAAGATGGGTGGGGATCGTGGAGAACTTAAAAAGAGAACTGCCAACAGCTTCCCAGGACTGCTCCATTGCCTATACCGGAAAAATAGGAAGAACCAGCTGACAGAGATTAGGGCATATTGGGAGGGGGTTGTACGCCCAGCTAATGCCACCTCTTCAGATGTACTGTGCTACCTGCTTTCGAACATTGCCCTGAGCTGCGTGCACCCAGCGTCCCCAGACATTCTCCCCTTCACAGAGCTGACATCCACTCTGGGCAGACTGCTGATGAAGCAGGTTCACAGCCGTGAACCAGAGCTGTATTTCTTGGCCTTGGTGTTGCTTTGGCCAGATAAAAGTGACAGCAGACCCTCCCAGGATGGGGGCAAAGGAAACCACTCCGGAGATGCGACCCATGATCTAAACGTCCTGGTGAGACAGCTAGGAAAGACCTATGAGCAACGCTACCAAAAGCACCTTCGCTCCCGCTACATCTTGTCCCATTTCTTCCTGAAGGAAGGGACAGAGTATAGCCGGCTGGTCCACCGATCAATGGTCGACCTTTGGCTCAGCAAGTCGGACAGGGATGAAACGCAGGGGAGCGGAAAGACCGCCGGTCATCAGAACCACACACTCCACCAGTGGAGGAATCAAGCGGTCTGGAGAAACAAAGAGGTAAAAAGACATCTCCTTCGGGTTCAAGGGGTCGTAAAGGGCCGAGAAGTGTTCGCCCGCTACGGACAGCTGGAGGTTCTGGTCCACCCTGACATTGCAGCGCAGGTTCGCTCTGACGGCAGTGTTTGGTTTTACCTTGGATTCAGCATGAGAGGACCGGTGGCTTTTGACATTCAATATTCATCTTGAACCCAAGATGAATGGGCGGCAGTGTTAGCATAATGGTTAAGGAACTGGGCTTGTAACACAAAGGCTGCAGGTTCGATCCCAGGTGGGGACACTGCCGTTGTACAATTTAGGTTATACTTATACTTAACCTAAATTGCTTCAGTAAAATATCCAGCTGTGTAAATGGATTGTATGCAAAGAAATGTAAACTGTGTAAGTCGCTCTGGATAAGAGCGTCTGCTAAATGCCTAAAATGTCAATGTAAATGTAACCCCCAATATTCATCCCTTGGAAAGACTGACCGTGAGAAATTCAATGCTGAAAATGTCACGCAAATGACTTCCACCTTAGACTTGACAGCAAAGCTTATATTCACAGAGAGGGGCTGGGATGGTTAGTCTGTGAGGGTTTGTGAAAGATTTGGTAATTTTTCAGAGGAAAACAAAAAGAGGAGTCTTAAAAATGGACCAAAGCAAAAATGAAATGGCTCCCTGATGATAGTGATTATTGGTGATGTCAATGTTTTGTAAACTCAATTCGACTACCCCCACTCTCCTAAATTAAAAATGATATATGCACAACTTCATGAGTGCTTCAAGGATGCATCCCATTCTGCCACTGGTGGAGTTTGTAAAGATATACACATGCAAATAAAAATTGATTCAAAGAGATGGTGTTCTGTGGAATTAGTGGTGTTTTGTCTTTTTTAATTGTGATTTATTAATAACCAATACATCAATAACTAATACATGGTACTGTTATCTGTTAATTGTGGCTGTAGCCTATTGTTGACACATGCACACATTGACCTCCAAGTCCTGCCGCACCTTCATGCCGTTAAAGACTCTTTGTAAGCCCCGACCTTTGCTCGGTTTATGACCTTGATAAACCCCGTTAAAGCTCTGTCCTGTGGGTGGGCGGTGATAGGCGCCACTCGCAGAACCGCAGGGGATCAATAAGTTACACTGTACTGCCCTACAGTCTAACCACTAGCTCTGATAAACAGAGAAACAGGGAAGGGACGAACAAAAGGGAGGAACGGAAAATACCACCCAACGGGCGGCTAGATGTCAACACTGACACAAACAAAAGAAATAAAGAAAACTCTGCAGAGTTAATAAGGTAAGGGTAGCAAAACACCCGACAAACAAAATACCTTATACTAATTTCTTTGAAGAAAACAAAACACACGGTGGTGGGAATACATCCACCGGATTACCAAATGGTAATAGAAAACAATCAAATAAACCAAAGACACCGAGTGTCCGAAAACGAGAAAAGGGCTAGGAGAGCCAAAAGAACAAGAATGTAACCCAAAACACAGTCGAACCAACTGAACAAAAGAAACCAAACGGAAGCTCCTAATAGAGAGCAAGGTTCTTATTGAAGGTACAATAAAGATGTTCTTTGTTAGAGATGGTTTCGGACAGAAAGAGTCTTTTCTAAAGTAAGTCTTGAGTGTTACGTCTTTAAAAAGACAACTACCTTACCGGCTAGATCGCAAAGATGGCTTACGATTTCGCCCAGAGCAACTACAGGTGGGGGTTTAAATAGGAAGGTAATTACCAAATGATCCCCACCTGTGCGCCTCCCACAAGGAAGGCGCAACACCGCCACCCAGCGGTGAGTCTGCGGAAAAACCATGACACTGTCCCACTGTGGGAGAATATATTCCCTCCACTGACCAAATTGAGTCTGACCAGGGCCTAGTAGCCAACCTGTGTGTCTTGGTCATTGGGACTGTGCAGAGTCAGACTGTGTGCAAGGAGTGTGACTACCATTGGGCCTATATGGAGACAGGCTGGGTGCGTGGAATGTGATCATGTGATCTAGCACAGAAAGCCCCTAAAAGTGTAAAGCTGATGCAGCCGTGTTTCGCAGCTGTATTCCTAATCAAACGCTTAAAAAGGGCTAAACTGTTATTTCGCCCAGGACACTGTCAAAAGTAGATAAGAACAGAATGACGGAGTGGAAGCAGCTGTTCGGCACGCTTACGCCAGCCCAAGATAAAGGATCCTCAAACAAGCTAATGAAAATTCCCCAATCAGAGAGAAGGGGTGTGTAAGCACGTGGCAAACGTCACTGCCTCAACAGATGCCAAGTTGATGGTTAACTGAGGACATGGCACACGTCACTACCCCAGGGGGTTGAAAAAGGAAAATGACCATTGAAGGGTGAACCGCAAGTGAAATTGACAATTAGTGATAAGTCAGCATTAATGGACCAATTGGAGCTGACCAGAAGAACCAATGGGGTAACTGTTGTGTGACTAACCAGTATATAAAGGTATTGAGAACAAAATAACTTGGGAGCGGCTTGCAGGCTGCTCCCGGCTTTGTGTATTCATCTGAAAATAAAGTCTAAAAACTTTGAACATCTTCTGCCTCCGAACTCTCTACTTTTGTTGGAAAATTGAGCAAAACGGGACTTAGAAAATAATTTGATTTAAGGACTTAGAAAATATTTTGAAAAGATGAACAAAAAATACTTTGAAAAGATTTTGAGAACCTGGAAAGACTGATTTTCCACGACACCACAAAGAAAGAATTTCACACCCACGATTCTGCAGTAACACTTCAGGACACAATCTGCATGAACATGCGGTCACCTTTGTAACGCTTTGCCTGAATAAACAAGCACGTTTCCAATCACGTAGGGTCAGGAAATCAAAATGAGATCGAATGTTCCGCCAAACAAATAGTTCAGAATACGCACACCAACTGAAAACAGCTGTGCACAGACAGAAATGTAAATTGTGAATTTCTCGCAATTTAAAGCAAGTCAGTAGTAAGTAATTCCCATACAACACGTAGTTTTATGGTTGGATGTAGCCTATTTAATATTGGGTCCGGAGGCGGGATCTCACCTGGCCATTAGGACGAGGCTGTTGATCCCATAGATATATACAGATGCCGCATTGGCTGTTGTTGCAGCAATACGTCTGCGCGGTCGCTATATTGAGGCGGGCAAGACCCGCGTTTAAACCAACGTAAGTGTATTGAGAGTGCAGACTTCCCCTGATAACTCCCTTAATTCTAAACCAATTTTCGTGACATCTGGCTTTTTCTGCATAACATGGGGAAACCGGTTTAACGGAAAAACGTCAGGGGTTATCTAAACATTTCTCTCGTGAATATTTACTTAAAACTCCAATAGAATTGCCCGTGTGTGCCACTGATGCAGTCTGCAGTGGTGGATGCGCATCATACTCGCCAACTCCCCAATTTCTCTGGTATTTCAGCAACTGCTGAGTTTTTAATTATTTTGCCACACAACGTAATTTAAATTATGAGCTCTTGGCCTACAAGGAATCAATGGCCAAATGCGTCATTGGCAATTGTTTTAATTTAATTTGGATTAATTTAAAAATCCCGTATTGTAATCTACTTCTGAACAATTTGTTGATCAAAAAAAATAGTTTGTTGATTTGTTGATGAAATAAAAAAAATAAAAAATAAACCCTATTTCAAGTTGGCACAAATCCCCGGCAATACATCACATAGGTAAATAAGTTCTGCCCTCTTGTGGGGACTTGTGGGATCACACTGACTGGTTAATGTGGACGCTGTTCGGGAGTTGACTTGTAACCTTGAAGTTGCAGGTACTGTATTGAATTTATGATTCTACCCTTAAGAACGATACCTCATAACCTATATTGTTTTAGTAAATATGCTGCTACATAAATGTAAAGTATGAAAAAACAATATAAAGTATTAAATATCCTGGATACCGGCAACAACAAAGCAAATGAATAAATACAATATTTTAACCCTCAATCAGTAAAATATTTACTCTCAATCAAGTTAAAACATTGACTGAAATTCTAACCTTCATTAGCCTAAATAAAGTAAAAAAATACTGGAATATAAATCTGTTCGATGATTAACTTCCCAGTCATAGATTGAGTGGTTGTGATCCATACAGGTTGAAAGTAGAACAGGTTGTCAACGCGCCCTCAACGCAAGTACGATCCCTGACCGAGTTATAGAAATATAAAAGATTGATCGATTCATGGTTACGCGGTTTAATGATGACAGCCTATATTCCCACTGGAAATGCAACCAATCTGTCTATTGATTGAATCACAAGCTCAGCACCTCCTGCTGCCAGTGTATTGAGCCAGGCGCGTGACTAGACATTGAAAATATCCGGGGCTGAGCCCACGACCGAATCTAGATAATAATTGATCATTTTGCTTACTGTGTTGTAAACGTACATTGAATGTAAACAATGCAACTCATGTGTCATTATAGTTCTTATATTTATAATGACATTAAGCACTTGCAACACAGTTGAAATTAAGTGAAAAGGAGGGGGGCTACATTTAACGCTTGCAGTGCAGTGTTCGTGGTTGTATCAGTAATGCCTAAACGTCAAACACAGTCAATAATACACACCAAAAAATTAATTAATTTGCCCAAAATGGTTTCGGGGTTATAGCGCAATAACCCGGCCCAAGCCACGCCCCCGCATTGAGCTCCACTTTCGTAACAGACAAAGACTCCCTTGCTGACAGGGGAGTTGTCGTTACACGCCCAGTTATGATCCATGCTCACAGTGTTCCCTTGAGCCCTGGTTGTCAGGCTGTCCCATGCCCCAGGGGTGACAGTCAGCCTTGCTGTGTGTTGCTGCCCCCCAGGGTCGTTACTAGATAGTACCCCTATTTTTTCCCAGATCTCGCACATGCACATTTACCACTGATGTGGTAAGTTTCAAAGACGAGCTAGTAACCCTAACCCTAACCGTAACCGTAACCCTAAGTGTAAGACAGCTGGAACGAGGGTTTGACGCTTTCCGTGGTTACTATGGGGACTCAGTCAAACCTCGCGGGAGTTGGACAAAATAGGGAAAAAACTAGCCATGACCGCCCCCCAGGGACCACCGGCAGTCATTGATGTCTTCATACAGACCAATCCAGCCCCCGGGTTATATGCTTGTCTTGTAAAGTGTCAATCAGCCAGCTCAATTCCTTTGTGCTGTCAATGGAGGCCAGGTCAGTGTACTTCTCTAGTGCTGCAGCCCAAATTGTCTCACAAAGCAATATTGACGAGACAGAGAGGCGGATGGTGTATATAGCCCTGTGCAATTCACATAAACACATGCTCAAATAAAAATAATTACAAGGTTATTATAAAGTAACATATTATAGCAAAAATAACATGTTTAGACACACTCACAGCTAAACATGTTCACACACACACACACACACACACACACACACACACACACACACACACACACACACACACACACACACACACACACACACACACACACACACACACACACACACACACACACACACACACACACACACACACACACACACACACACACACACACACACAGAAGAAACAGGACACATAAGAAACACACACACACACACACATGACACACACACACATCACAAACCAACAAGAAGGACACACACACAACACCCTCAATACCAAACACAACTACAGTACAGTACATTACTTTAGATAATCCTTTAGTAAATCCAGCACCTGAAAGTATAGGTGGTATTTTGCTGATCGCTGATATAGCCTAGCTCACGTACTATAAAAGGTATAGCAATAAGGAGTTCTCCCCCAAACATGGCAGCACTCATCAGAGCCAGGAGAAGACCCAGAGGCAAACAGAATAAGACAGGAGGGTCTTTTGTCCAAGAATTACCCTCTTTCCAATAACTGAAGAACAAATAGTGAAGCGATACAGGTTACACAACCACACATTAATCACACTAATATAGGATATAAAAGAGGAACTTGAACCATGCACCCAAAGATCAAATTCCCATAAAACTGAAGGAGATCAAAAACATAAAACTGAGGTGGTTTCAACACTAATAAACCTGACCATAGTAATGCTAAAAAAGTCCCGGTAACCAATCTGAAATCCATCCATCCATCCATTATCTAAGCCGCTTATTCCTGGTCAGGGTCCCAGCATGCGTTCCGGGCGAGAGGCAGGAATACACCCTGGACAGGTCGCCAATCCATCGCAGGGCACATACACCATTCACTCACACACTCATACCTACGGGCAATTTAGACTCTCCAATTAGCCTAACGTGCATGTCTTTGGACTGTGGGAAGAAACCGGAGTACCCGGAGGAAACCCACGCGGACACGGGGAGAACATGAAAACTCCACACAGAAAGGCCCCTGGCCTGGATTCGAACCCGAGACCTTCTTGCTGTGAGGCGACAGCGCTATCCACTGCACCACCGTGCCGCCCTCCCAATCTGAAATGCATCCTCTAATAGGAGGGTGGCAGTCCCTATGGCCACGACAACATTGACAGTACAATTTATGAACAACCAATTTCATTTTTGATACTTTAAAGGAACTTAAAGGTTTTGGTAACGATGGGTATAATTAGTAAGTGATTCCAGATGCGTAACCTCTCTCTTGCAGAATCGCAGACAACTGCGACCAGGGTTCGATTCCACTAAGTCACACCAGTTTCGGCTCTGGCCGGGAGTGCCACTAGGGGGCGGAAATTGTCCGTCCGCCCCAGGGACGGGGAGGGATAAAAGCCGAATGATATCGCTGCATGCATGAGTGGTCCTGTGTGTTACAGTGGCGGACTTCGGCTTAGGCGGGTGCCTGTTCAGAAGAGGCGGTGCAGCGCTCACTACCGGTCTCGGGACTACGGCAGCGACCTCTCATACGAGGGAAGGGATCATTGACATTGAAAAGTGAGGTTACTAAATTGGAAGAAAAAACTTAAGGCAACAAAAATAGAAAAAAAAAAAAACTTTATTGTCATGTTGTCCTTGTTGCTCTGGAATTGATTGTATCTGACCATGAGGTCCTTGAATCTGCATCTTGTATCATTAAAATTGATTAATTAATTAATTAATTAAAAACAGGAATTACATTTAAAAATAATAAATAATAATAAATAATAATCTCTGGAATTCTAATTTAGTTTGAATCAAGCACTGGCAAAAAATATATACATTTTGTTTTTTATTTATAAAAGCAGCACATGTGACAGCCAAGATAAAAGCATACTGGCAGAGGGTGTTATGTTTTTGATAGCCAGATAAGGAACGGTTGCCACTGTGGACCCAATAAAAAAAAACTTTAAATTTCTCATGGTTGGTCTTAACAATCTCAATTTAACCGCAGCCTCCTTATCTATGAGCATGTCCATTAGCTCCTAATAGACCGCAGCCGGAACAATAAAATGATCGCGCTAATGACAAGGACCTTTGGATTGTTTTTGGTGCAAAGGTTAACTGGCTGACAAATGAATCACGGAAATATACGGGACGAAATGTCCCAAACACTGCCGCTAGAAGGACGACACACAGAAGCAAAAGCAAGGACAACATGTACAATGAAATACAATAAAATAAAAAAAAAAAAATGACATAGTAAACAGTAAACTGCGATTATTCTTGACATTTTAAATGCCCTTATTTTAAGTCGCTCTGGGTAATTTCGCTCGGCGAAATGCCTAAAATGCAAATGTAGTAAACAACAGGTAACAAAACATTAATTGTGCAAAGAATTCCACTCGGGACGGCAGCCCGTAACATTCGGCACTCGTGTCTTCTGTCCATCCGTCCATCCGTTTCTCCGTCTGCGTAAAGGAGATCCTTTCAAATGATTGCACAAAGTCGTAAAAACATAAAAATAGCGGCGAGAGGGGAATATCCAGAGGACAGGCTCCCTCGTCAGACTTTGACGGAAGACTTTGAGGGCAAAGGCCCCGCCCCTGTGGGGGTCGAGCCTGCGTGTAATTGGGTTATAAACGCACATGCACACGTCTTGCCCCAGACAATTGCTCCGTGTCTCCTCCTCTCACCTGGACTTCTGTGTACCACTGCGATCCACTCACTGGTCCACCTTCACCGTCTCCCTCCCAGGTAGGCCATGACCCAAATCCCACAGGTTAACTTTCGTTAAACCGTGCTTGGTAGAATATATCCCCCGTGGAACGGGTTATTCGCAGTACATTGCACTTTTACTTTGCCTTTTTTTCCCAAGGTGAGGTGAAAAACTTTCCAGAGTTATGTTTAAAAAAAAAAAAAAAAAACATTTCTTCATGTTTGAGAAAAAATTTAAGTTTACCACCTTTGCTTCGTTTTGGTAAATGGAAGAGATGCCATTTAAGATGTTGTGTTGAACTTTATGACTGAGGCCATGACATCCAAGGATTGCTTTTGAAGAATAACAAATATTGGGGATGGTTCAATTATCTATTGAATGACGCCCGGGGTTGATCTGTGAATCTAGACTCTGGCAGAATGATTTGTGACGGAGAGTCCACCGCCGACAGCGTTTCACGTCACAAGTGCGGCCTGTCTAAGTTCACACAGAGGGAGTCGTGGGTAAACAAAGTTAGCCTGGACAAAAGCTCTAAACCATGGCGTTGTCCTTCTGAAAAAGTCATTGTTTAATGAGGTGGCCTCAGCGCGTGCTTCACCCAGGTTAAACCACAGTATCTGTGGTCCCACAGTTAATCTGTACTCCAGTGTCCTGGAGCATGCAAGGGAAGGTGAGACCTCACCGCTCAAAAGCTGGGAGCGACCGAGGGAAAAACCACCTACCGTTCATAAGGGAGCTGAGAAGGAAAGGCAGCAGTGTACTGTAATGGTTAGGGTACTGGACTTGTAACTCAGAGGTTGCTGGTTCAATTCCCAGGTGGGGGTACTGCAGTTGTACCCTTGAGCAAGGTACTTAACCTGAATTGCTTCAGTAAAATATCCAGCTGTATAAATGGATTGTATGTAAATAAATGTAAACTGTAAGTCGCTCTGGATAAGCAAAATGCCTAAAATGTAAATGTAAAATGTAGATCACAATGCGCCAAGAAATGGCTAGGCTACGCAGCAACCAGGCACAAGTACCGTGGGAACCAGGAGAAAAAGAAAACATACATTTACAGATCAGGAAATATAAGTCATGGAAAATAGAAGTAAACGTCACAACGTCATATTACAGCATAGGAATACAACACCCAACGGAAAGGAGGAACATTTGTAGTGACATCCCAATAACATTTTCATTAGGCATAACAAAACGGACAGTATATGATGTTAAGAACTTTCCTACAACATAATCCGGGCAAAAGACACAGGTGGTAGGTCCAACCAAGGAAGGACGAGGCTAAACTTGTGATGGCAGAAGGCCATCTGAAGGTAAAACTGTGGTTCTCTGTGGCTCAGTTGGTAGAGCACAGCGTTGGCAACGCTTAGGTTGTGGGTTCAATCCCCACTGGGGCCACATATACTGAAAATGTATGCATTCACTACTGTAAGTTGCTTTGGATAAAAGCGTCTACTAAATGGCATATATTATTATTATTATAAAACTGTATTCACTATTCATTCTATAACCTACTGACCAGATACCTACAATAAGACAATTATTCAAATTCAGGAATTTCATTTTTATACTGACTGCTAGCTGATGACATATTTGTCAGTAGATATCCTGTATACAAATACAATTTTCTTATTATAAGTAAAAATAAACAAGTTCTAGTAAACAATGCGTATGCTATATAGGATATAAAGTTTAAATTCTGAAACAATATTTTCAATGTTGCTTCGCTGTCTGTAGATACAGCTATCCCTGAAAATAAAGCTGTTGTGACATGAACTGGGGTACTCTGCATCAACATTTGCGATTATTTGTTTTTCATTGCAGGGACAAAGCGAATAGCACCTTGGAGAGTGCAATACAAAACACGGATTGTAAGAAATGTAAAGTTGAGAGCACCTTTACCATATCTGGCAGGGAATTTGATCTTTGGGTATATGGCTCAAGTTTTTATATCCTCCAGTAGTGTGGTTAATGTGTGGTTGTGTAACCTGAATCACTTCACTAATTGTTCTTCAGTTATTCAAAAGAGGGCAATTGTTGGACGAAATGCCCTCTCCTGTCTTATACTGTTTGCCTCTGGGACCTGCTTTCAAGTGCCAGATTTACTAAAGGGTTGTGACAGCTTTTTGAACACAAAAGCAGTTGCTACAAGGTCGCAGTGTCTACGTCAGATTTACTAAAGGGTCACAATGGGTCAAAATCTTGGCTCTGCTGAGTGCTGCCATGTTTGGGTGAGATAAGATAACTGGTTATTGACATACCTTTTATAGAATGTGAGCTAGGCTATATCAGTGCCCGGAAAAAATATCGCCTGCTTTCAGGAATTCTGAAAATTCCAGTGCAAAGAGTCACAATTAAGGCATGCTTTTGTAAATCACCCGGAATACGTAATTGACTTAATCACCACCCTGTTTTAGCGTGTTCACCCCAGGTATTCATATGCATGAACAGATTTAACTATGCATCTAATGGAAAAGCGCAGGGTGAGGTAACCCCGGCAAATGACATCCTAATAGTGATTTGATCCATTGCTATGGTTTAGTCAATCTGACATAGACCTTGTAGTGACTGCTTTTGCGTTCGAAAAGCAGTTGCAATCCCTTAGTAAATCTGGCCCCGAGTGTTTATTGCATTAAGTAAACTGCAGGTACACAATAAAATAACTCAGGTGACTCAATAAAGCAATAAACCAACTCAATATAAAACAATACTCTACGCAGTATAAAGGACACAGCTATTGCTCAGAATTTATTCGCTTTGCGGATGCCTTCATCCATGGTGAATTGCACAGACTATATTGTTACTTATCACCAACAAATATAGCTGGAGCAATTCAAGGTTAAGTCTCTTGCTTAATGGTGTGACATGGCTGAATAGACTGCCCCAAGGAACTGGAATGCCTTAGGTCAGAAACCCAGTTCCCCCAAAACTACACCGTGTTGTTGCTTTAATATAAATGTGCAAAATGGAGAGCAAGAGAGCAGGATATAGATGTCCTCTAATGCATCTGCGCAAACTGAAAATGCATCAAGGTTTGGACATGCTTTTCAGAGCATTACACCCCAAGTGGACGTGCCTCATTTTAAATGGACTAATCAGTAACAGTTTGGTTGTGGAACCCAATTTCAGCTGGGTGGAAATTGCACTTGTCTAAGGAAATGCACACAGACAGTGCAAACAGATCCTTATCACCACGGTCTTGAGAAACAGCCATTTGAGGTGTATGAGAGAAGGTCTTGCAGGGAAAAAAGGGCTATTGCTGGTAGTCCTGGGGTTGATTCGATTGTTTGTCTATCGAAGCTATTATCGCTGTTGTGTTACTTGTTTGCCATTGCCAGAAGCATAATAAAGAGGTTGATAAGAAGGTTGAGTGGAGTGCTGAACACGATGGTTTTATCTGTGCTGGTGAATTTGAGTTTTTGAAAGTCAGAGCCACAGAGTAATCAGGCTCTGACTGTAATCTGTTGCACTGAATGTTACATTTGGCCCAAATTTATTGTAATGAAATCTTTTTTTGGGGGGGGGAAGACACGGTTCTGCTCAGATACTGTTTAATCAGTTATCACTCACTGAATTATTGTTACCCTGACGTAGTGCAAAAGTAAACTCATGACTGTAAAATAGAAAAGAACCAGACTTGCATTTGGAAGCGGGAAGCCCTTCAAGGTTACTTTGCAGGAAACATGAGAGAATGTTATTTGTGTAGGTGTGCAGGAAACGCTTAGCAAGAGAATGCCTTTTGTGCAGGTATTTATTTACCCTTATCAAGTTCAGTGATCGAATAACCACTCACCACGGCATGCATGAGTGAACTGTATTGCTTCAGAAAGAAAGTAATGCATGACAAAATAAAGGTACAAGCGTCGCTGTTAAAATGGCAATCACTCCCGTCTCACTGCTGAAGGTGCCTGACCTCATTTGTGCGCTCAGTGACGCAATGACAAGAGAAAGCCGATGAAACTATGACAGGACAAGGGAGCCGTGCTTCCGTCTACATAGTTCAACATCGTGGAGCTGCCCGAGCCTCAGTAGTGTGTGAAACGGGACGGCTGGAGATAGTGAACCCAAGCGCAGAGATTCCTACCTGGCTTATTGTCAGACTCTGTAGAGCTGGAGAGAGACTGAAGAGGCACAGAAGGACTGTAAACACAAACAAGTCCTAATAAGCATGAAACCGCTGGCAGTAACTCCAGGCAAGAGAAACTCAAGACAGAGCCCTGAGCTCAAAAAGCAGACAACTTAAATAATGAACGTAAATGAGACACAGGTGAAAACACTGAGACAATAATCAATTTAAACACTCAAGACAATAAAAGCATTAAACAATAATGCAATAAGGCAATTAGGGAAAAATCAAGTGTCCAATGCCGCCCTCTGGCGGCGAACAGCGAGATGTACCATCACAGTGTGGTCATCTTCACTGAGCTCCAACAGGGAGGTTGGTCTTCACTAAAGGCCTCTGTTACAAGAGACAAACAAAGTCACTAAAGTGGTATTATAAAATAATTTGGTACATTCTTGACATCGCTATCCTAAATGCTTGCATTGTTTACAATAAAGCTCATAATACAAAGATGAAATTGCATGACTTCAGAGAGTCTCTATCAACAAACGTGATAGGTTTAAACTACGGGAAAGCAGTAGAAACTCAACAGAATCCCAACAAACACAACAAACAAAAGGCACGAAAAAAAATGAAAATAACAACAAAATAAAGAGCGAGATGAACTTGTGACATTACAGAGAATGATGGGAACTCAATTCACTGAAATAAAACTCTTCACGTCAAATGTATAAATGGTTACATGTAAATGTAGATGTGACAAATAAATGTAAGATTGTAAGAATTTATCTGTACATAATTTACATAATTTAGTTTTGTATATAATAAATAACACTCATTTGTTAAAGTGTTTAATTGATGACATATCATATATCTCCACAAATTATTAGGATAAATTATGTACAAATACATATTACAAAGTCCCTCACTGTGTGCTGCTGTGTTGCCTTATCCAATGGGGAGCTGGCAAACTGCAGGCGCACAGTCTACCTGCCAGCACACCCGAGGGGCGGTACCACCACCAGCCCCCAATGAAACGCTGACTAAGGTCTGGATTCAATCTTAATTTCTCAATCAACATAGTCTGACAGGGTCCCCAAGCCTATGACATTAAAACATGCGTGTGGGACTGGGCAGGTCAGCAAAAAGAAAGGGCAGAGCAGAGAGGGAATCACTCAGGACGCTCTGAAGTGGAACATCCATGCCTTCGGTTCCTGGCTCAATTGTCAAATCGGCCTGTCCTGTGCCGAATCGACCGAGCGCATACATTCTCATAGGCCTTCACAGGAATCTCCCATTGTGTGCTTTTCGGGACTGATTCAGTTCGATTGCCACTATGTGTTGTTTTATATCTGAAAATAGTCCCTCCTCAACGTTGTTCCAGATCAGCTGCTGGGGATAAAACAACAGCCTTGACCTAAACTTTAGCACTCACAGAGATAAGCCCACGTGATTAAGAGCCAACGTTTTCTCGGCAGGACACAGATTTTCCTCCTCTGAAAGCGGAGGTAATCCTTTTATACATGCTCCACTAATAAAGGCTAGAGATCAAGGGGGAAAACAAATCGATAGAAGGGCAAGGTGTGAGTTGTGTTGCTGTTTACTGGGACTCTCTCTCTCTCTCTCTCCCCCCCACCCCTCTTTTTCTGTGCTCTGTCTCTCTCCCCTTTTCTCTGTCATTCTCTCTCTCGCTCTCTCACACACACACACACTGGAAGATTACTGGGAACAAGCTGTTTCACAATCACCACGGGGGCGTATCCTAACTATTGCTGTCTTAATTGCAATGAGAGCGTTGTTCAGGTTGTTGAAGGTAGGCAGGGATGTCACAGGTGATTTTCCAAGGCAGGGACCTGGGCTTCTGCAGGAGTTATTTTTGCTTGATTCTGAATTGTCTCATACAATCTCCAGCAGGATAACTGAATTCTCCAGCAGGATTCTGAATTCTTTTGGGATTTTGAATTCCCGTAGGGGACCCTCGCATGCCCCCAACACAGCACCGCTACCCAACTTGCTCATCTTCATACGGAAACCCAGCAGCAAGCTCTTGGCAAGAGAGTGAGGCTCCAGAATGTTCCGTCACATTCTTTTAGTAACCGTCGCCATTAAGAGCTGCTAAAAGCTAACTCTATGTGTACCATACAGCAATACTGTGGTTCTGTGTGGCTCAGTGGGTAGAGCATGGCACTGGCAACGCTTAGATTGTGGGTTCAATTTCTACTGGGACCACATATACTGAAAAATGTATGCGTTCACTACTGTAAGTCGCTTTGGATAAAAGCTTCTGCTAAATGGAATATTTATTATGGGCGGCAATGTTAGCATAATGGTTCAGGAACTGGGCTTGTAACGCAAAGGTTGCAGGTTCGATTCCCAGGTGGGGCACTGCTGTAGTAACCTTGAGCAAGGTACTTAACCTGGATTGATTCAATAAAATATCCAGCTGCATAAATGGATTGTATGTAAAGAAATGTGAACTGCGTAAGTTGCTCTGGATAAGAGCGTCTGATAAATGCCTAAAATGTCAATGTAAAATGTTACCATTCCCCAAACTGGGTTGGGATCCACCAGAGAGGGGTTGAGGCGGGTCATGAGAAACATGAAACAACTGTGCATATTGTTTAAAGTGTGTTGTTTCAGTTCTCCAGCCACAGGCAACAGGTTCCCTCCCTCTCTGACGTCAGTCCTTCTACTACTTTACAGCTCAGGTGTGAAGCTGGGCCAACCTGGTTTACAGTCCTCCTGTGCCTCTTCAGCCTCTCTCCAGCTCTACAGAGTCTGACAATAAGCCAGGTAGGAATCTCTTCCTCCTTCCCTCTAGGCTGGGTCATTTACGGTCTACAGTAATTGTTCGTGATTTACCATGGTGCATTCAGAAAATAAAAGCAGGTTGAGATCTGCTGTCAGGCGAAAGCTTGATCAATGAAAGGAAGTCATTTGACAAGTGTTGTATGTAGTGGGTTCTTTTCAATCGAGAGTGGTATTTCAATTTTGAATTTCAAAATGTTCAATTTTCGGTTAAAAACTCGCTGCGGGCAGAACCAACTCCGTTACACACTGTCTGCTCAAAACCTAAAGCACCCACCCATAGATAATCACTGTGAAGAGAACAGTTAGAGAACCAGAAGGCACAGATTTCGGGTTGTGGTTTCACTATTCCCTCAAATTGCCAGTGCAAGCGCTAGCTGAAGAGTGCAAGCCCGTGCCAAAGATTATAAAATTTAAAAAATTGTTTCTAATTTTTTGCTGTTTTTCGACAAATTTATTGGCCAATTATACATTTATTTCAATCTCTACTTATTTCCCGTCTCTACGGGGCAAGCTAATTCCCTGAGGCCAGCGATGGTCTGCCTCTTCCGAGATGGAACTCACCCACCTACTCTCTGGAGAAACCCTTTCGCGCTTCTCTGAAAGTTCGTGCCGGCTCACTCCCCTCCCCCTCTGGGACGGACAGCCAAACGCCGCCCCTGATCGGGGTTCTCGGCCAGGGCCAGTCTGGCACAGTCAGGTTTCATGCCAAAGATTTTTAAATGATAGCAGCATGATTCAATCCAGAGCCTTCAGGGTGTGAGTGCCCTGTTTCCCCTGTGAGGGTGTACTGCCAGCCTGCACCCAAAGCTCTTTGGAAGCCAGTATTCCCAGAAGACGAATGCCCCTTTTGCAAAACATACATAGAAAAAACCCCACAATGAGAGTATTTCTTTGTCGTTTTTTTTGTTTGTTGATCCCCACCGGGATCATCAGTTTAAAAAGCCACGGCTAATCACCTAGAGGGGTCTGGCTGTGCCGACCTTTAAATCCAAAATGAACAAATTGGCAAAGGCGGCTTCCTCTCTCGCCATCTGAGCATCCTGTGTCTCCGCCAAGTATTGGTGTCATGCTCCCAGCCGTGAGCGAGATCTCCAGGTTTCAACGTGGACCGGAAAAAACACTCACCCGGGGATAATTTACTGGTAATAAAGCTTGCGTTTCACTGGGTCGCCAGGGTACGATAATGAGAATGAGAACATGGTAATGACCGCTACTGTGAATGTTCGGAGGCAGTGTTCCAGGCGGCTGCAGAGCAGCTGGTGAAATATTTGACAGAACGGGAAGGTGAAATATTCTCCTTCAAAAGAAGTGTGGGCGGGGGGGGTTGAAAAGGCTTCAGAGGATGCCCAAACACAGCTCCCCCTTTTAAAAAGAAAGGAGAGCAGGAGAGTTAGGAGAAGTTTACCGCCATTGGCACAGCCCCTGTGGCCAGGGCCTTCTTTGTGGGGGAAGTGAATGGCCATTATAAACAATGGTTGCTAAGCAGTTGCTAAGTCTATGATGTCATCGCGTTAACAGCTAGGCCCCACATAGGTTGACTCGCCTCGGGCCCCGCCCACCCGCTACCTTTGGCATTAGCTTAGGAGGATCGCTGAGGAACGTATACCAGGCACGATGATCGATGCGACACCAAAGCAGAGCTGGACCAGAGCGTTTCTGAACTGGTGGCTCATGGTCCACTGGAACCCCTGAGGTCCTCGAGACTGCTGGTGGCTAACATGACGAGACACTTAAATGGCCATGGTTCATTATGTCTTTATTGCTATCAGAGGTTACCAAGCATCAGCGCAGGGAGTGAACTTACTGGTCTTTATTGCTCTGTTACTGCTTCCAATACCAGACCACCACCACAAGCATTTTCAATATCTGTGTAACTGGTGGAAGCACAGATTTAAAGTTAACAACGCTGTTAATGTCATCGCATATCATATTTTACCCCTTTATTGGTCAACCGAGGAAAGGAAACAGGAAAGACAGAAAGTCAAAAACTCTGATTTCAATTAAATGAAATGTGACTTTCATTCATTCATTCTGTGGTCAGGGGTATTTGCTTTGCGGTACGATTCTGCAATTAGCACCGATTCTTAAAAATTCATTATCTAACAAATGAAGTATGTCTAATCTCTGCAGATGAACTGAGATCAGTGGCTGCCTTGCAGCATCCCCTCCCCCCTAACATCACCCGTTTGTGAGTGACAGAGACATAAACCCTCAAGGAAAACACTCATTCACACATAAAGCAATCAAGAAACAAACCATTACTAAATGAAGGGATGGCACGTACGTGGACGTAGAACACAAACGCATGTTTAACTTTACTTGGTCATGTGCGATGTCCGTCTGTTGCCCTCTGGACCTCAGTAGCGAAAGGGAAGCCCGCCTGCGTCAGAGCTTTGTCTGCCCCTCGTTACGTCAACAAAAAGGACGACGCGCACTTTCGGCGCGGACAGTTTATTAGCGTAAAAATGGCCTCTGCTTATTCGTTCAGAGCCAAGACGCCGCCGTTCAGTAAACAGTTCTCTTGGCGAGGCGGTCCATCTCTTGCTGTTTTTCACACTGCAGATGCTCATAGACTGAACAATGTATTTGAATTATCCAAGCAAATCATTTATATACATACAAATTGTTTAGGAAGGATAGAACTAATAAAAGAGGAGGGGGAGTGGCCCTTTATGCGAAAGACGATCTTAATGTGCAGGAAATTCCAGGTATTAATCTTGTTTGTTCCTTGTGAGGACGTCTGGATTAGATTACTGGGAGATCATGAGAACTTTTGGACAAGTTAAGACGGCCTCTAACTCTAGACTTTTTAACTTCCGACAAGCTGACTTTAATAAAATGAGAGAGGATTTAAGTCATATAGATTGGGTAAAACTTCTAGATTGCATAACTGTGAATGAAATACTGACTAAATTTAAAAGGGTTATTGTAGATGTACAGTGTAAATTCATCCCAAAAGTAAGGAAAAATAGGATGAAAAATCCACATTGTATATCCATATATTTGTAGACAGTGTAATTGCCAATAAAACTACATATAATGCTGTACAGCGGAAGACACCACTACTGTCAGGATAAAATGCTTCGCCATAGGATGAAAGTGATCACTTCGAATGGTTTTGTATTCATTTACATTTATTCTGTCCGCTAAAGGGTTGAGTAGACCTAAACCATGCCAGAAATGCACCCGACACCATAAGAATCAGCAGAACCCTTCATTTACTCAAATGTTCCCTTTATTTTGGCAGTTACAAAAATGGAATGAACATGTTTTTAGCATATCTCAAAACAACTGCACTGGAAATAGTTCAGCCCACACGACAGGTGCAGTATTTAATTACACTGGCGTGAACGTCAATGGAAAGTGTACTATGTACAGTAAGTTATTTTTGTCATGTTTATCTCACGACCAACCTCAACCCCTCCCTCTGTCCACCAGCGGGGTGCCAACCTACACAGTAAACCATAGGAAACTTCACATGGGATACTGGGTAGCTTGGTGCCAGTGGTTACGCATACAATATGCACAGGTATTCTGGGAATGAAGATGTGCAGGAAAGATACTGATGCAGTTTTAGTGCAGGTGTAGGTCCAGGGGTAGGCTGATACTGCTGCAAATGAAGTATCGGGTCTCATGGATACAACCCTGTGTCCCATCCTACAATTCAAGCCACAATTTCCCAAACTGCTTCCCCAACACCAGCCCATGTTACATCAAAAGAAAAGTGACTCTGTTTTCTCTGTTCAAAATCAATACATTTACATTTTGCATCTAGTTATTTAGCAGACCTTCTTATCCAGAGCGACTTTCCGTCATACGATACTTGTGTGATGCCAACCCCCCCCACCATGTATACAAAAAGGTTTTAGGTTTCCTCCACTGACCTACAAATAGAGAGAACCAGTGCACAGTATTCGTATTTTCGTACTCTTAAAGGTGTTAATGAGATAACTGGAATGTGTTGGAGCATCATGCACGGAACATGAAAAGTTCAGCGTCTTGAGTGTTAAAGAGTGTGAAATGGATCTGAACAGATCTACAAATTGAATCAGCTTCTTGACCTCGTGGCAACCTTGCCATCCTCGCGCTCCGTACCTACTTTATGCAATAGCTCGCGGGGGCGTGCGCTTTTTCCATCGAAGCCGGACCGTGAAATGGCCGAGGCGGGAGACGGACGAACGCATTCTTTTTCACAATGTGCATTTCACGCTTCGTAGCTGCGGACAAATCCGCAGGGTCCTCGTCTGCCATTAGGACATTATTGCTTCACTGTGGATTTTCGCGATTTCTTTCCCGGTGGCAGACAGCCTCCTCTTTACGTGCCCTCTCTGGCATTGATTGCGGCTCGTAGGGCCTATAATAAGGCGCAATCACAAGCTACAGCGCGCGCCCACTCTGGTTTATCCGTGACACGGAAGGATTCGGAGCACAGACACTCACTTTATCCAAAGCAAAGGTTTATTTGTTATTTGTTTATCGACGGAGGCGCTTAAATCAAGCCTGGGGCGCGCGTAAAGGAATTTGGTTTGATTTTTTATTTGCGACACCATCGAAAGCTGGTGGGGGGAGGGGGGGTGTTATACATTCCCTCAGTTTTGCCGCAAACCAAATCAATCAATTCAGTCTCTCACTCTGCAACCGTTGTCTCTGCCGACGTCTTACTCCGAACGATTAGGCCTGCAAACTTCCTGGTGGCATAATTACGAGCAGACAGGTCTTCAGGCATATCAGATAAATCACCTTCGGTTTTACTTTTAATAGGTTTTGTGAGCACACATCATTTCTTTTTAGTTTTTTAGTTTATTGACCAAATAAATACTGTATAATCTTATATGAGATGTATGCAATGTAATTCTTATAAACTGAAACAAAGAAGAAGAAAAAAACCCTATAAAATGAATAACTGCGGTTCTTTGTTCTTGCAGGATTTTCAGACTCGGGGAAAAAAAAGGACGACCCCGTTTTCACCGCCCCCCCAACGGAATGCGCTCAGAGTGTGAGCTCCACCGTGGCGTGAGCCGCTCCGGTGACCCCGGCCCCCTCAGCGTGCAGACGGAGGGTGGCGGCCGGACGCGCCGCTACGTGGGGAGGGATGGCAGCTGCCACGTCACCTTCCACCACGCTCCGGGGGAGTGGGGCCTCTACGTGACGGACATCTTCACCACCCTGGTGGAGACCAGGTGGCGGGTGGTGTTCCTCGCCTTCTCCCTCTCCTACATCCTGTCCTGGCTGCTGTTCGCGCTCCTCTACTGGCTGATCGCCCTGGGCAACGGCGACCTGTCGGACCCGGGCACGCGCCCTGCGTGGAGAACGTGCGCAGCTTCACCGCCGCCTTCCTCTTCTCCGTGGAGACGCAGGCCACCATCGGCTACGGCTTCCGCGGCATGACGGAGAACTGCGCCGAGGCCATCGCCGTGGTGACGGTGCACGACGTCCTCAGCTGCCTCATCGACACGGTGGCGATCGGCGTGGTGGTGGCCAAGATGGCGTCCGCCCGCAAGAGGGCGCAGACGGTGGGCTTCAGCAGCGGCGCCGTGGTCGCCCTGCGGGACGGCGTCATGTGCCTGTGCTGGCGGCTGGGCGACTTCCGCGGCAACCACATCCTGGAGGGCGAGGCGCGGGCGCTGCTCGTCCGGCACTCGCCGCGCCCCTCGGGCGCCGCCACCCTGTCCTGCCTGGACCTGGAGGTGGAGAGCGCCCACGTCATCCTGGCCACGCCCACCACCCTCGTCCACCGGCTGGTGAAGGGCAGCCCCCTGTACCGGCTGGGCCCGGAGGACCTGCGCACGGAGGACTTCGAGGTGGTGGTCACCTTCACCTACACGGGCGACTCCACGGGCGTCCTGCACCAGACGCGCGCCTCCTACGCCCCGTCCGAAATCCGCTGGGGCCAGCACTTCCGGGACATGCTGAAGGTGGGGAGGAAGCACTACCGGGCGGACTACGCCCTGTTCCACGAGACCACCGCCGCGCCCGTGCCGAGGGTCAGCGCCGCCGAGCACGAGAGGACCGCGCCGCGCCGACCGCCCGCGAACGGCTCGGCCATTTTGGGCAGGCGCGTCACGAGCGCCATCGTCTGTCAGGAGGCCTGGCTCTAGCGCAGCGATTCATGGGTCATCTCTGATGTCAGCTAAGACTGTAATGTGTAGCGTAGCGGTCTAACGCACCGTATTTCGGCTGGTCCTGTGTGGTGTGCGCTGCCTGTCAGGGACGCGGATTAAAACCCGCATCTCTACTAGAGCGGCCCTGGTCGTTAGCCCCGATCGGGGGGCGGCGTTTGGCTGTCCGCCCCAGGGGGAGGGAGGAGGGTGAGCCGGCAAGCACCGAGTCTCCAGAACGTGGGTGGGCGAGTTCCGTCTCTAAGGAAGCGGAGTATACTGCCCACAGAGATTTAGCTTGCCTCGTAGAGAGAGCCCGTGTGGAGAGGGTTAAATCAAAATAAGTAGAGGGTATAATTGGGCACTAAATGGGAAAAAATCGGAAACAAATGTAAAACAAATCAAATAATTGTAATGTGGCCCTGCAAAGCCCCATGCTGTTTCCTGCAGCAGCTTGAACAGACTGTAGAGGCTGGATGCCCCTCTTCCAGAGGATGGCCATCTACCCTTGCTTCGAGATGCGAGATGCGATTGGTCCGAAGGTTGTTTCGATTTTACAGTGACTCCTCAGGGTGATGCGGCTCTTGGGGTCAAAGGCGGAGCTGTGGAGTGGCCTTCCCCCTTCTGGTCTGCAAAATATAAAACGGTACAAACGTTTTAAGCTTTTTTTTTCCAGAATGGAGACAAGACTGAGTTTGTCTCACACCTCTAATGGTATATACTGTACATTCTAAATAAAAACAATTTACTCACTGATATTGCAGAAATTCACAAGTAGTATTAAGGTACACGTATTTAATCGCATTAAATGCTGCACATTTCAGATTGCATTTATTTGTTTCATTGTACTGAGGTGGGATTCCTCTCCTGGTGCTATAATAAAGATTACTGTTGACTGGACTAGCAGGTCAGATTTTATAGCTTGTTTCTCTTTTAACCATAAAACAATGAAGTAAAATAGCTGACCATATTTATTTTTTAAGCATATCGATCTCAGTTGTGTATTGCTGTGTGTATGTATTGAATTTTTATACCACCGTATGTTTGATAAGACTGTTCCTTATCATGGATGTGCATCTTCTTTCTACCAGTTCCACTGCTTTCATTGTCAATAAAGGAATGCATCTTGGTGCAATTTTAGATCAGTTATCAGTGTTTTCCTGCTGTTATTGTTTTTTCTGTTGACCGGTAGTGAGCGCTGTACCACCTACTCCGAGCCGGCACCCGCCTAAGCCGAAGCCTGTCACCGTAACAACCGGACCACTCATATATGCAGCGAGCTCATTCAGCTTTTATCCCTCCCCCCTCCCTGGGGCACACAGCCAATCGCTGCCCCCGAATGGCACTCCTGGCCGATCTGAAACTGGCACGGCCTGATGGAATTGTGTTTTTGCTGTTTTAAATGCATGAGCAACGTGCAAAGGAGGCCGTTGTGCTTTAGTGCATTGCCTTTAATTTTTTATGACATCATCATGCTGTCCCTTAAGTACAATCAAAATTGTGTAGGCCGCTCAACACATTGCAAACAGATACAAACCACACAGACAGGAGACAAGCAACCTGTATGTGGTAAAATAAGGATTGCTGTCTTTTTTGTTTTGTATGGCATTAGGCATGGCATAGACTGTGCGGGTAGCAAACAATCAACAGCAACATAGACTCCTTGTACTCTTGCCGACAGCAAGTGACTATAGTTACTTGGACTGTGTTTATTGTCTGTGTTCAGAGTGCTACCTGCAGTAATTCAGGTCATGGCCAGCGTCATTAACCAGATTAACGGACAACAATAAACAGGCGGTAATCCTCCTTTCATTTGAATGAATGAAAAAATAGTGTGTGTAAGAACTAAATGTCATTCTTGTTTAGATTTCTTTCCTTTTAGAGTTCTTGCAATTTCATACCTTGTACTGGATTTTGTAGAAACTGGGGTAATGCGCCACTGTCAAAGATAGGCTTGCCACAGAGCAGAGTGCTCTCAGGACTACACTACAGGCAGCGCTGGATGCTAAAAATTAAGCCCTGAAGAGCTCTTGTAAATACGGTACCCAGCTACGCACCATTTACCCTGCATCTCCAAACAGGTGTAGGACATGTAGCTGTTTATGCACTCCCTTCCAGCACAGTCTATTAATTTTGTGAATAATGTATGGCTGCTTTGATTTACAACAATAATAAAGATTATGCATGATTGTGTTCTGTGGTTATGTGATATTCATTTCAAGGAGGAAGGGATCAGTAATAGGCGTCGTGATTTTGTTCAGGACACATTGTGAGTTTCCGGATCATCAAAGTGCGCCATCTTATCGCGGAGTACGAGGGTGTGACTGGGGCTACAGTTTCACATTTCACACATTCAACAGGTCTGATAAGATTACTTTTTACGATGTGAGAAAAAATGTAATTTACAGCCCAGAGAGTGTCACTGTAAGGTTGCTGTCAGCGGATGCATGTAAGCAAACTGTGCATGAGCACAAGAACTTTGTGTCCATTTCTTAATCCCAAGACCTTGTTTATTTCCACCTAATCAATGTCGTTGTTGCTCAAACCAACATGACTCAAGTTCATTTTCCCAAACATTTCCAGAACGTAACATAGTGCAATTGTAGTGATTTTGGGGGAATGCTTAGTGTACTGTTGGTGTTTCCTGCCGCAGTGTGGATTTAGTGAAAAGAATGTTGGCTTTGGTCAACAAATAAAGAAGCCCTCTGTTATCCTTAAGAAATCAGCCTTATTTTTGTCTAATGATCTAAGTATCTTTGATGTCATGATCTAAGCTTGGATGCTGTACTTTTACTACCATACAGCCAAGGTACACTAAGCAACACAAACAAAGCCATTGCAATGTTTTCTGCTATAACTATGAACTGGTTTTTGCCTTATTCACTTTCTCTCCTTTTTGCACCTGTGCAGTACCTTTGCTGTACCTGCTAAGCATCCAAACACCAACACTTGTTTGTGCTATGTTAATATATGCTATTTAGCAGACACTTTCATCCAAAGAGACTTACAGTAGTGAGTGCATACATTTTTCAGTATATGTGGTCCCAATGGGAATCAAACCCACAACCTAAGCGTTGTCAACGCCATGCTCTACCTACTGAGCCACACAAATCCACATGATATGCTATGGATTGCTAATATGTTATGCTAATGGTAAAAAAATCAAAGACGAGATTGGCTAACATGACCCTCACCCCAAACCTATCCACCTTCTGCACAAAGTTTGATTTGTTTGGTTAAAAACTTAAATCTGGGGTAGCCTATATTCTACCTGGAGGGAAAACGGATGCTAGCTTTTGTCTCAGCTCCTAAGTGCTTGATTAGTTCAACCATTTATTTAGCCTTTTTTATACAAATGATAAATTATGAATGTTGTTGTTGCTGCACAGTACATGCATATATTGAATAGGCAACACTGATTTAAAGAAAAACTACACGTCCAATCATCCAGGAACGAACAACACCCGGACGTCAGACATATCGCACACCAGAGATCGCCACCTTGTGGTGTGAATGACTCGTTTTGCCTCCAACAAGTTAAGTTCGACAGAGAACATTCCGCACGCGCACTGAGCCGAGACGGCCAGATCACACGGCACGTCTTAAAAACAGCCACCATTATTTATGGCAGGAGATAAACTAGTAACAAACAACTCGTTTCCCAACAAGTGGATACAATAGACGCCGTGTGCGGCCCACGTTGTACAAACTAACGTGCCGCATCGTGATACGGCTCAGGGATAGACACAGTCCCAGCCCCTGTCACAGCCCTCGGTGCGCGATAACACGAATTTCCTCCGAAATTATCGTGCCTGCCTGTCACGTTATGGGGCACTTTATTCCCACGCGCACTTGGTATAAAGGATTATTGGATAAAGGATTCGAATTAAGTGGGTTTATTACACCGACAAGAATAGTTTCTGCTTGCCGATCAACGTCCCACGGTTAACTGACGTTTTATTGACGTTATTAACTTTGTTTGTGATATATTTCGATCGTGACCAAACGCCCGGATGCCACAGCATCTGAATCGAGACTTTTTTACACACACACACACACACACACACACACACACACACACACACACACACACACACACACACACCGTCAAATTATTACATTATTCCGATCATTTTATTACAAACAAAGCCAAAGCCTAGATCACTAATCGAACACTTGTGCACGTAGAGCCAACAAAACGTTACACACATAACTGTACACTGTAAAAAAGAATCCTTACAGAACCAAAATTTCTATTATGTTTCGTCTATATATGACTGATTTTACTTATTGTTTTCTTTGACTTATGCTGTATACAACAGTAAAATGTACAGTAGCCCATCTATTACTCATTATCTATGATCTACAATTGTATAACATAATTAAGAGGAGACGGTTTCGTGGAATGGAGAAATCGTAAGCAAAAGTGTTCTGGGAATAAAGCCACATAGTACATCACTGTTATGGGAACTGCTTGTAATGGAACCCATCTGACAGGACTTTTTGTTTTGTTTTTACTAAACTCAAGTTAAGCCAAAAATATTTTACATGTTTCTTTAAAACACTAAATATAGTAGGCCTACGATGACCTAATTGCACTACGCATGACTAATTAATTTAAAAAAGACAAACGTACCCATTTTAAATAAGCCCTGAAAAACCATATTAGGTTCGTGAAATACAGTTGAGATCAAAAGCCCCTGGTAGCCCTTTTTTTGAAAAATAGTTTAATATCATTTATTTGTCCTTGTCATAACATGAATATAGGCGGCAGTGGAAACTGGACTTGTAACTCAGAGGTTGCAGGTTCAATTCCCAGGTGGGGGCACTGCCGTTGTACCCTTGAGCAAGGCACTTAACCTGAATTGCTTCAGTAAAATATCCAGCCATATAAATGGATTGTATGTAAAGAAATGCAAAACTGTGTAAGTCACTCTGGATAAGAGCGTCTGCTAAATGCCTAAAATGTAAATGTAAATATATGAATTATCACAATGAAATCATTACTTAAATGTAGCTTTTCTCTAAACCAATATATCTTCCTTATTTTTATATTTCACACAGGCCTGTATTTAATCAACATCTGTGCTTAACATTGGCTGACATATAAATGCATGTGTTGTTTAGTAAGTTCAGTTGATTACCAAAACTAATGTCCTTGTGAAAAGATTGATGTGCTAGTTCAAGTCAAGTGTTGGTTGAAACCAGGTCACGGTGTCTGTGCCATAGCATATGTCTGTGTGGTTTTAAGGCCTTTTAACCAACTATTATGGCGGGGGGGACATCAAAATCACCTCAGCCAGTTGACAGACTGGAGATGTGTGTATACATTGCAGAACCCACCTCTAGAAACACAGGATTTCCAGGCTTAGCTTTATATTTACTGAGCAGAAGTGTGCTCTTATCAAGTCAAGTGTCATTCTTTTAAAGTGGGCAGTTGGGGAGTGTACTGTTTGGTTGCTTCCCATTCTCAAACCTTCTGAGCACACCCTCCGCATATTTGGAGAGAGGTTTATCTGCGGTTTGGACAGCATCATCATTTGGTGTCTATCTCTCTGAATGAGCCGTATTATGTACCGTTTACGATTTCTCATTTCAGTACAGGCCTAGTGGTATGGTGGCACATGGCTAATTTGCATCATGCAGACAGGGGGAAACCTGGACACAATTATCGAAAAACAAACAAAGAACAACTGCTATTTTGACAGCTAAATATCGATCAACTCAAAAGCCCCAAAAGGACAGGCCATTCTGATGAATTCTCAATTTTCAGGTGAATTATTCTGAAAATTCAAAATACAAATCTACACTCCTCGGCTGTTCCTCACCTACGTTTCCCTTGGACCAGTGTAATCACATCTCCTGTTCGTAGCTGCCACATGCTGTCAACGTCATCAACTTTACCTCGGATGTTGCCTGCTCCACATTCCCTCGACTGCTTCTAGCTCAACGTCTGCTTTCCCTGGAAAGAATAACTCTTGTCAAAATCAAGAAACCCACTGGGTGTGAGAGAACTGCGAGGCTGTGTCATCAATGATAGGAGAAAGTGTTGACACTGCCATTACAGCTGAAATGTTTCATCCGTGATCCAAGGGGTGAATAGACAGCCAGAAGCACAGCCAGCTTTGAAAAACTTGCCAAGAGAAATGGGACAGCTAGCAAAAGCTACCATCTTGCAAAGACATATTCATGAGGTGTGTAAAAGATGGCAACGTGGAGAACTTGGATGTTTATTAACAGCCAACACTGCCTTTATTTCTGAAGGACCACTTGCACATTACATTACATTAAAATACATTTAAGTAATGATCTCATTGTGATAATTAATATATTTACATTTACATTTTAGGCATCTTATCCAGAGCGACTTACAGTTTACATTTCTTTACAATCCATTTATACAGCTGGATATTAACTGAAGCAATTCAGGTTAAGTACCTTGCTCAAGGGTACAACGGCAGTGTCCCACCTGGGGATTGAACCTGCAACCTTAACGTTGCAAGCCCAGTTCCCTAACCATTATACCACACTGCCAGCCCACTGCACCTAAAAGACCTGGAAAGCTCCTAGGGGAGAAATCTTTGTTCCAATGGGTGCCCGGCCTACAGTACTGCCTGCTGATCTGGGTACCTTTCATTAAGGCATGTTCCAATGGGTGCCCGGCCTACAGTACTGCCTGCTGATCTGGGTACCTTTCAGAAAGGCATGTTCAATGGGTGCCCGGCCTACAGTACTGCCTGCTGATCTGGGTACCTTTCAGAAAGCCATATTTTATTTCACCACTTTGAAAGGTGCGTTTTGCATGCATTTCACATGAGCTACAAAGGTTCTTGGAAGCATCACAGCCATGACAACTGTCAATCACATGAACGATTTAAACGCATGCGTACTGCAGCACTAAGATGGTCGTGGCACCTTTTGGGAGACGCAGTCATTTTACATTTTACATTTTTAGGCATTTAGCAGACACTCTTATCCAGAGCGACTTACACAGTTTACATTTCTCTACATACAGTCCATTTATACAACTGGATATTTTACTGAAGCAATTCAGGTTAAGTGCCTTGCTCAAGGGTACAACGGCAGTGCCCCACCTGGGAATCAAACCGGCAACCTGTGAGTTACAAGCCCAGTTCCCTAACCATTACACTACACTGCCGCCCAGTCCTGGGCACTTACATCCCAATGATGATTAAGTGCAATTTATTTTGTATTATTGTCTACTTTAATAAATATGCACATGGTCTGCAACAACAATTCACCAAATGGCAGTTTTATTGTGCTGAATTTAATTCATAACCACTGTCTGTCTTAGCAGCCAGAATATAACTTCAGTGCCACATGCAACTAAGGCCACCTACGTTTTGCTTAACATCACAGCTGTGCACATTTGTGGCATTTTACAAACTAATAAACAGAGATACCAAAGTGTGTACGGGACTATTGAATTTATTCGGAATATTTTTAGTTTTTATTCCCAGCACCACGTACAAAGTCTAAACTAAAACAGTGTGCATATTAACCTCCTAAAAGATTTTGTTACAGCCAGTATTGTACACGAGTAGAATAATCACACATGACGAGTACATAGCAGTAAGTGCAAAATAAACAAATGTGGTTTGTAGATACAAACAGATGCTGTATCCACATTAAGAAACATTCTGTTACATGTTGCATGTATATACGTTACTCTGTCCCAAACAGTGACCGTTGACTGTGGTGCGAGTAAACCAGCGAGTTTGAGCAGTGAAGGCTAATAATAAGCTCGCTTTCAAACTGTGGCTGCTTCGGTTTGACTGAACAGCAGGTCGCTGTATTGAGATTCTGTCCTCAAGTAGGGGATGATGCAGCTGTGTGTATGATGGGCATCATTCGTTATACTAATTATCATAATTGTCCATTACGGCGGTAAGTCAGTAAGTTCACCAACGCGTTCACTTCCGCAGACTGAAGGCGCACGCAGACTAGCGTGGAGTGCGGGGAGCTGTCTCGAGCTTCTGGGTGTCTGCTCTCCTGCGATTCGATTGGCTACCTTGCCGCGATGGGGCGGGGATAACCAGAAAGCGTTATTACTCCCCCCGCGAACCAAAGTGAAACTCTCAGTCATTGCAGTGGCGAATGGAAAGGCTATGTGCTCGCTGTCATAATTAAAATGTGCACCTAGGCTGCTTCGGACGAAACGCAACACGCAAACAAAAAAAGGCTACAATAAACATCGAATTGTGGATATGCATGGAGTTACCCTCGAGATCCTAGGATGTATTAGAAGAAGCCGGTAGAGATTTGTTATCTCGCAGATGATCAACAGGTAAGCTTCTGCCATGCCTAATGAAGAAAGTTTCCTCTCCAGCGTACGAACTACCGTTGCAGCAGGGAGACAATTAAGCGAAATAGCAAATATTGTAATAGATTAGTACAATTACCACACAGTCTAATAACCTGCTTCGGCAATGTCAGACGATGCTTCGGTGCAACTTATTGGAATCGGCAGCTCGGTGAAAGGCGACATTACGTTGTGGTGCTGTTCGAGACAGTGGTAATATCCAGTAAATGTAACGCGACCGCTATATTAATTGTATAAATGAATATATTCAATATTTGTCGCACATTTTTTTCTTAGATTGTGGGCATTCTCATAGCCACATAGCGGCCCTTTAAATACATTTGAGTTTTACCTCGTTCAGACTACGTTCGCTTAAGAAATGAATGAAGGCTTAAATGTCTTAAAAATGTACCAATGTAAGAAAAAGGGGCCAATTCACTATAATAATTATATCCTTCTCGTTTCATATTTTTATTGCCATTTAAATTTGATTTGAATTTGTTACAGTGTGCTTATAAAGTTATTTAAAGATTTATAACTCGAATTCCATTCTGCTGAAGGAGCGCGGCAGATGTTTTACTCCAGTGGAAAATTTAAGTGGCCCATAGCCATCACGTGCAGAATATTTATTTACATTCATATTCGTGCAAATATTTAAAATAGTTTCGTCAGTGGAATCTAGTTCCTGGTAATAGTGGTTCGTGGCTCTGGCCACACAACAGTTGCGCCCGCTCCATTGCATTTGGGAATGGGTGCCTCGCGCCAGCCAACCCGACAGCCCCCTGTACCCCCCCCCCCCCCCAGCTAATCCACACAGTATTGTTGGGCAGCTTTGTGTTTATATTAGGGACGTCAGTTCCCAGGGTTTATTGTGATTTTTTTTTTTAAATGGGCACACCATGAATGAATCAGCCTTTTATGTAAATGTATCTACTTCCAGTGTCGTGCACCGAGTGCGTACAGCGAGTGCGCCCGGGAAATATTGACTCTGTTTTTGTGCGGCACCTGCTCCCGTTTCTGTGCGTGCGCAAACACGCGGCGGTGGACGGGACGGCGCACGTGCGATGCGGTCCAGATGCAAGCACGTTAACTCGATTGACAAAAACCTTATCCAAATGAAAATGTAAAATATATATCACCACGCGTGATATAAAAAAAAAATCAATTGGGCCTAATCAAAATAGCCTAAATGTAGTTTGTACAATATGCAAACCGTGGACACATCATATAAAGCACAGATCATAGCACTTCATAAATACAAATGTATGGATATTGTGAATTAAACAGTGTCATGTTAAGTATACATAGCATATAAATACAATAAGATAGCACACACACACACACACACACACACACACACACACACACACATACACACTTTATCCGGACGCAGTTTTAGAAGCGGTGTAGAAAACGTGTGTCAACTGAATTTCTATCCCGATTATAGAAATGAAAAAGGAATTGATAAGCCAGTCACGTCAAAGATTCATATTCAAACAGCAACAACAACAACAAAAAAGCCTTTTTGTTACATATTAAACATATTCAAAATGAATGTGCTTTTGTAATGTATTTTCCATATGAACACCAGCCTATGACATTTTACTTGCCATTTTACAAAATGCAAGCTTCCAGATTTCAGTCCACATCTACAAGGGCAAACCACAGCATTTTCTCCTTTGGCATTTCAATGTAATTTAGATCAGCATCCTTTGCTGGTCCACACGGGCAGGTTGGGGGACGGTCAAGAGGGAAAATTGATTTCTCAGAATCCTCACCGTCGTCATCACCAGGGGAACGCAGACGGGACTGTTCCGAGGTACTCGTCCGCACATTTTTAATTCTACAGTGGAATCAGGCGTCACTGTGCCAGGTCGCTGAATATCGGCTAAAAACCTATTGATCTGTGAGGGGGGGGGTGAATGGAGCGTGGCTTACGTAACCATTTTCCATTCACTTTCCGCCGCGCACCCTAATTGCGCTAAAGCGGCGCGAGTGGGAGCATTGTCAGGGGCTAACACGGCCCTGGGCCCACGGCTGTCCGCTCATCTGTGGCGACTGGGAGCAGCGCAGAGGAGAGACCTGGAGATCTATTCGTTTTGATTAACCAAAGCGCGCGTGGAGGAGGGAGAGCGCTCCTGGTCACTGTAACCACTGGGTTTGCCCGAGGAAGACCCATCCGGTCAAAACAAGTGCAAATGTTATATCAGAACTGGGAGATTTGGCACTTGCCTGGCATTGTTTCTTTTTTGGGCAGCCGAAAATGCTGTTGTGAGCGCCTGTGGTGCCGAGAAACGGAAACTTTGGACACAATTCACACTTTTTTACTGCAAAAAAGGTGTGCCTTTTCATTAATATTCTCCTGTTGACTTGCTTTCGCTGAGCAGTTTGTGAATCTCCTCAGTGCACTACTGTGGACAGATCGTTTTACCCGGTGCTGGTACCTCCTGCCTCTGTCTTCAAGTCACTTAAACCAATGAAATTTGGTCTTTGTCTCGCAAGACACGGACACCTTAGACAGATATCGATCTGCACTCAGATAGTTGTAGTCATGGTTTTCTTCAACCTCTTAGTCTTGATCCCACGCTCACTCTCGGTTCATGGTTTAGTTAGGGTCGTTCTCTTTGTTTAGGCCTCAAGGTCATTGTTTTTCTGTCTCGGTCATGAGTATGTCTGTGTTGTTGTTCACTATGTGCAGCGACATTTACGGACTCACGTTAGATGCAGTGGTGTCTCACTGTCTACCTTGGTAGTTGTGTTGCGCTTGATTAGGTGTTGCTTCGGTCTTGGTTTTTGTCAAACGTTTTAGTCTTGGTATTATTTAGGGCACCAAGTTTAAGATTGTGGTGCTCGGTCCTTACTGGGTAACTTCTGAGAGACAATGTACATTCTTCGGTGAAAAGCAAAAATCTTAGGCTCACGTTTCCTTTTAATTCAGGACAACTGTTGTTTGAATCCAAGCGGTCACTGAAAATTGCACTGAAAAAAAGAGAATTATCTGCTTAAATTTGGTGACTAACTTAAGGACAAAGCACCATATAGTGGTAATTAAAGTGACCACTTAGCTTTGGTACTGGTTTAAGTCAGAGGCACGGTAGTTTCATGGACCACGTCAATGTTTTTACCACACTCCTCATGGACGTTACAGACGCAGTCAGAACTGACTGGCCACACACAAGCAGCTCAAAGTCATGGCAGACAAAGGGCCTCGAATAGCGCAGCAGTCTAACGCACCTGCATTTACTGGTGCTTTGCGAGTGTGAGCTACCTATTGCGGTCGCGGTTCGAAACCTGACCGCGTCAGTCCGACTCTGGCAGGGAGCCCCGATCGGGGGCGGTATTTGCCTGTCCGCCCCAGGAGGTGGGGGGAGGGAAAGTCGGCTTGCCGAGGAGCAGTAAGGGGCGTTCCTAAAGAGCAGATGGGCGAGGTTCCATCTCGGAGGAGGCGGATTATTGCCGGCCTCGGGGATAATAGCTTTGCCTGGAGAACGGATGGCGGGCCCGTGATGGGGGGTGTAATTATACAATCAAAATAAATAGAGGGTTGAATTGGCTACTAAGTTGGGAGAAAAATTGAGAAAAAATCGGAAACAAATAAGAAAAAGTAATGGCAGCCAATTGGAAGGCCTCTTTGGGTCTGGGATATATTCCATTGATGACTTGATTATTTCTTTTTTAAACAATGTGAATGGATATTCGTGGTGGACTTCCATAAGTTTATAAATAAAATTGCTGGTCCAAAAGGACTATAAAATTGAGACACACCATAATCTCCCAGAAAGTTGATATTTTTATTTATTTTAATGGTACAGTGCTGAACTTCCACTGGGTGATATTAAAGTAATAGCAACCATATTGATATAGTTGAATGCAGTGGTATTAAGCAAATGATAGATAAACTGCCCAAGAGTTTATGGTGGGCTTTTCTAGCGATATTGCTTTTTTTTTGGTACACACTTAGGCTTGGACAGATTTACCAAGCTCAGCCTTAACATGGTTAACCAATGTTCTCCTACTGTAAATCTTCTACAAATAAAAAGGAGCTAACATTACAAGTGGTCTGCAGTGCTAGGTAGCAGTCTAATTGCCATCAGGCCACATGTGAGATCATCGTAGCTCACACCACAATGCACTTAATGACCCCATATTGGTAAGCTTGGGTATGAAGACCATTCATATTTACTGTATAAATACACGATGCGCCTGCTTAGGGCCTGGAGACACTCTCGAGCATGTGACCATTTGGGCTGTCAAGCTGAATTTCAGCAGTTATCCTCCAGGGGTCCCTGTAGGCACTTTGAGTTTGGCAATTATTTGGCAATCAGCACAGACATGTGACTAATTATACAATTAGGCACTAAAACAGTACAAAACAATACAATTATGCTGTTAAAGGTAATTGTGGAGGAGGGGAAACATGGATGCATTAAAAATGTCAAGACGAATTTCCGTCGATGACAGAGTAAAACAATATCCTACTGGTATATTTCATACAGCATATGTCTAATACATTTTGCACATCTAGCAACGTATCTTTAGATCACACAGAAATATTACAATATACCAGCACTTAAAGTTATATGCACAGCCATTTGAATATATATATATATTTATTTTCAATTCTACAGAAACAGCGTTTCTTGTTTGATGTCCGAAAACTATGGGAGTCTATGTGCCAGCAAAGTAGTTTGAAACTGCGTGACAAAATTACCTCTCGGTGACTTCAAAACAAGTCACTCAGCCATGCAGTGAACATGTATAAAATGTCAGATGACACTTTAATAGCAGCTAAAATTGGACTGCTGTACTTTCAACAATTTAGGCCGTGCTTCCTTCAACTATTCTTGTGAACTATGCACATCTATCTGCAATAATAATATCAGTCAAGATGTCAGTACAAGAAGTTGAACTTCCAAATGAACTACCCGGCTGAGCGACTTGGTTCGTTGCTGGGAGGTAGCCTCATGTTGGCGTGCGATTTTGAGAATGTTACTTGCGGATACAAAAACTGTTTTTGGACATCAATGCTAACAAGCTCTCCATTGGTGAATTCTCTATTTCTGTAGGCAGTGAGTTTGCTAGAAACTCTAGAGATGTCTTTGAATGCCTAGCACATCATATCGAATGTAAAGAAAATGATACTTGCATCGAGTGCAGTTTGGGTGAACTACCACTTGAAAGATGTGGTTCTGTGTGACTCAGTAGGTTGAGCATGGCGCTGACAACGCTTAGGTTGTGGGTTCGATTCCTATTGGGACGACATGTACTGAGAAATGTATGCATTCACTACTGTGAGTCGCTTTGGATAGAAGCGTCTGCTAAATGGCATATGTTATTATATTAAGACAAAAACACACAAAAAACGTTTGAGATGGATATAGGCGAGGGGGAAAGAGTTGTGGAAAGACCAAAGAGAGCCGACACGGTTTAATTTATCTACTTGTCAGTTGTTACGAATTCTGATGATGCCGAGAGAAGTGCATTTTATGGCAGGTTTTCACACATCATCAAATAAGATGCAGTAAACCAGATGACGATGATTACATTTAACGTCCAATTTTAGAGCGCTGGACTCGTTCCATCAGTGCTGGACATCCTCAGCTGCCCCTGTTTTTATTTACTTGCCCCTGCTGCAATTAGATTTGCAGTTTCAACATTTCTTAACATTGTAGGGGCAAGTTGATCGTTTTATGTGAACATTTCCCACGTCTTAAAAAAAAGAAAAAAAAAAAGCTGTTTTCAATGTTCTTGCTGTTCTTTTTCATTTTGGTGCTCTTTTTTCTTTTCTTTCAGCGTTGCCTAATTCACTGACGTGTGATAAATGTCAACGGACGTAAACGTTGGGTTGTCATTAATCTCATATACGTCTGATTAAGTGGCAATTGAACAATTAAGTGAGACGATTGTCGCAGTTTGTTGAATAATTGACAGGCAGCTTGAAATGGAGGCTCCATCGCCCCCTTGGTGTTGGAGGACTGAAATACATGCAATATAACAACCCAAAGATTTTCTCCGGGCCCTAGTTATGAATGCTCCAGTGTATATTTAAAGTCTTAGTAGAGTCATTTTACACCATATGTGCATATTGGTTTGTTTATGCATAATGAATAGGCCTACCAATATTAGATTTTTTACTATTTTTATCATGTACTGTTCACAAATATTCACAGTAAGAAATATATAAGTTTTGTTGAACCACATAGCTTTAACAGACTTATTAACACTGTTATCACAGGGTCTGAAAGACTGTATACCAGTCTTAAGGGATATCAAATAGTTTTGAGTCAGGAGACAGACCTGCGTTGAGCTTTTGGGCTGTAGGCCTAGATATCTAATGAGATCATTTAACATTTAGTGAGCGACAAATAGTCACACGTCCCTCCTAACCCGAGGAAATCCAAGAAGGATTAAATGTGTTTGTTTTTTCAGATATGCACTGCACAACTAAAAGGTGTTTCTAGTGATAGTTCATTCAAAGGTCTGGGACTGAATCTGTTCCAAATTTTGAATGATTTATTGTGATGTCCTGTGACGACGGATATGGAATTTCACCATGGACAATGCCCCCAGCATTCTGGAATACCTTTGGGGAAGGTTTTAATCCTGTACCATAAAGACAATTAAGTCATACTGGATGTCATACAAAATAAATACAATAAAATAATAATAATGTAACCTCAACGTCAGGAGCACATGCATGAGGGAATCTTTCATTGCAGTTTTGAGCGAGATTCACTTCTGCGCCATGAACCAGCTCTACACAGGGAATATCTGACACATAATCAATAATATTACGGCCTGTCAAATTCACTTTCGAGGTGAAGAGTACTGCTCTTTCTCTACCTATGTGCAGTACAACATTTTTACTCTCTATGATTGAATTGTATCACCGTAGCTTTTATTTGATTTTATATAGCCTGCCCAGTTATACACTAAAACCAATACATATTACACGTTCCACATACGTGTATACGCACTAGGCACTTTTGTGATAGATTTATTTGACTACGTTGACAAAATAAGTGGGAAACTTGTGCAAAATAAAAAATAAATAACATTCCATGGTATCCGACAGAAGAAACGAAACAAAAAAAACGTTCCCCCGCAATCAAGTGCGTCCCCCGCTCGAAGGGCCGACAGAAATAAATATCTCGGCCGAGAGCAGACTGTGGAGCAGGGTCCCTTTTCGAAAGACTCCTTGACATTTCTCAGCCACCGTCGGAACAGCAGACGAGATTTAAATTACCGCCAGTTGTTTCGGCTTTGCATGAGATATTGCTCGCGCGCCGGAGAACATTGCGTAGCCCGAGGCACTTATAACGGCGCTCTCCCGGTTGATGGCACCTTTTACAATTAGCTGCCCTCGTTCCACGGCTACGCGCGATTCAAGGTTCTGAAGCCGTTGTTCTTGTACTGGAGCTGGCTAAAAAAACAAAACACCAAACACAGGCATATAACATAAATGTGTTGAATCTGTCTCAACGTCTCCCTGTGTTTGTGTATCTATACAGAATATAAATACTGTTGATATTGATGTATGGTGACGGTATCATCTTTATCTACGTGCGTGCGCATGCGTGTATATCTGTGTGTGTGTGCGTGTGTCTTATGTGTGAGTACAGTAAGATAAATTGCTTACGAGCTGGTGTAAAAATAGGAAATGTCAATATTTGTTCAGGTTAAAATGTAGAACATGGCCGTGGCCAGGCAGCCTCCAGCATCGGTGCGGTGAGCCTAGTCCCTCTGTAGGGGTTAAAGTACTCGCTGTGGGTGGATGCTCAGTTTGGACGTGTATGTCTTTCCAAGTGCCAAGTGCCAAACTACGGAACTACTGCAAACAGGACCTGCAATTTGAGCTTGCTTACAATTGATCAGGCAGTGTGGTATAATGGTTAGGGAACTGGGCTTGTAACGTTAAGGTTGCAGGTTCAATCCCCAGGTGGGGGACACTGCCGTTGTACCCTTGAGCAAGGTACTTAACCTGAATTGCTTCAGTTAATATCCAGCTGTATACATGGATTGTAAAGAAATGTAAACTGTAAGTCGCTCTGGATAAGAGCATCTGCTAAATGCCTGTAATGTAATGTAATCAGGTGCAATGGGTTAGGGAAACCCGGCTCATAACCACAATGTTGAAGGCTCAAATCCCAGGGTGGCTGCCATTGTAGTAGGCCTCAGCAAGGCACCAAAACTGCATCAATAATATATCCAACTGCACGCATGTATAGGCTAATATTTAAAACGTGAGCACGGGAGTCAGAAGCAAGTTATTAATAATAGATCAAAGCTGAACAGACACCTTTTCTTGAAGTGTTGTTGAATTAAAGTTGAAGTGCTGCGTCACTGTAATCCGTGCAAGCACTGCGTGTGAATTTTTTTTTTTTTTCTTTAGATGGCGGACCAGCAACCGTATGCTGGCAACTGCTAGCGCAGAATGCATTATTAAGGGAACCTGTAACCATATACCGGAAGGCATAAGCCTTTTGTCTTGTTTCCACCAATTAGTCTGACATGTTTTTTTTCTCTCTCCCTCTCTGTCTTTTATTCCCACAGCACACTACCCTGATGAGATCCTGAGCACCCGCGGAACCTCGTCAGCCCAGCCGATAGGGCCAGCAGAGGCGAACGCCCCCCCCACCCCTGCGCTCGCCGCTAGCCAGCCCCCCCGAGGTCGAGCCTACTCCCCTCTCCCTCGTCCCCCTCCTCCCTCCCCACTCCTCCCCCTCCCCCTCCCACCACCGCCCCCGGGGTCCGGTCCGGCTCTCCCCCGTTTTCCCGCGTGCGTTGGGCCCCCCGCGAGCGTTTCGAAACTGTTTCTCCAAAGGTTCTTCCAAAAACTCAGACTGTTCTCCAAGGCAGACGTGGCGCAGCCTCCGTCCCAGGCGCAAGCGGAGGCGATGGGGAGCGCGCGGACCCACCGCTACAGCATCGTGTCTTCCGAGGAGGACGGCATGAAGCTGGCCACCATCGCCGTGCCCAACGGCTACGGCAACGGGCGGGGCAAGGTGCACACGCGGCAGCAGACCCAGAGCCGCTTCGTCAAGAAGGACGGCCACTGCAACGTGCAGTTCGTCAACATGAGCGAGAAGGGCCAGCGCTACCTGGCCGACATCTTCACCACCTGCGTGGACGTGCGCTGGCGCTGGATGATGCTCATCTTCTGCCTGTCCTTCCTCCTCTCCTGGCTCTTCTTCGGCTGCGCCTTCTGGCTGGTGGCCGTCCTGTACGGCGACCTGGAGAACAACCCGCAGAAGTGCGTCTCCAACGTCAACAGCTTCACGGCGGCCTTCCTCTTCTCCGTGGAGACGCAGACCACCATCGGCTACGGCTACCGCTACGTGAAGGAGGAGTGCCCTGTCGCCATCTTCATGGTGGTCTTCCAGAGCATCGTGGGCTGCGTCATCGACGCCTTCATCATCGGCGCCGTCATGGCCAAGATGGCCAAGCCCAAGAAGAGGAACGAGACGCTGGTGTTCAGCCACCACGCCACCGTGGCCATGCGCGACGGCAAGCTGTGCCTGATGTGGCGCGTGGGCAACCTGCGCAAGAGCCACCTGGTGGAGGCGCACGTGCGCGCCCAGCTCCTCAAGTCGCGCACCACCGCCGAGGGTGAGTTCATCCCGCTCGACCAGGTCGACATCGACGTGGGCTTCGACAGCGGGCAGGACCGCATCTTCCTGGTGTCGCCCATCACCATCGTCCACGAGATCGACGAGGACAGCCCCTTCTACGACATGAGCAAGCAGGAGCTGGAGTCCTCCGAGTTCGAGATCGTCGTGATCCTGGAGGGCATGGTGGAGGCGACGGCCATGACCACGCAGTGCCGCAGCTCCTACGTGGCCGGCGAGGTGCTGTGGGGCCACCGCTTCGAGCCCGTCCTCTTCGAGGAGAAGAACTACTACAAGGTGGACTACTCGCGCTTCCACAAGACGTACGAGGTGCCCAGCACGCCGCTGTGCAGCGCCCGGGACCTCGCGGAGAAGAAGTGCGCCTCGTCCGGCTCCAACTCCTTCTGCTACGAGAACGAGGTGGCGCTGACGGACAAGGACGAGATGGAGGACGACGACAGCGGCGGGGGCAGCGTGGGGCCCGAGGGCACCAACACGGACGCCGTCTCCGACTCCGAGCCCAGCCAGGCAACGGTGCCCCTGGAGCCCAGGCCCCTGCGGAGGGAGTCCGAAATATGACTCTAGCGCACGGGGCTGAGCGGAGACCTCGGGTTTTCCGATGAAAAAAGCTGGACGTCGAGCTGGACTGCCTAATCCTTTCCCCCTCTTGAACCCCTGCAGTGCTGCTGTGAGCTGGGGTGGGGGTGGGGGTGGGGGGATGGGAAGGGGGACAGACTGAGAACTTAAACTAAGAATGTTATTCTGGAAAAGATGAATGGGGGAATAACAGGACACAGAATAGCACTGTTGGGTTTGTGCACAGTAATAGAGGCAAAGGGTTGCCTTGGGAAAACATAGAAATTATTTATGGTCTGCTTACTAAAAAAAAAAAGAAAAAAGAATATGTGTGGAAACCAAGGGCGAAGGGAAAGGACAAGAAGTAAAATAAGATAAATGGTCAAAACTTGAAAAAATAACGGGCATGTCCTGTCGATGTTCATCCGTAATGCAGAGAGAGAGAAAAAAACAAGAATAAGATGGGCTCAGTAGCATGATATTGTTTTCTGCGTAGGTCTGTGTAGGCATCTGGTGACGCTGGGAATGGAGGAGGCTGACATCTTATATTTAAACCGACGTTGGTTTTCGTTTATTTTACTTAATTAACAAGTGTGCAAATTAATTGAATAATCCATTGGCAAGTAATGACAAAGCTTCCCCTCGATTGTGTCTCACGCTGTAACGGCCTCTCCACGTCACGATAGAGAATGCGAACGACAATGAGGGGTTTAACCGAGTAAGAATCAACTGAATTGTTTCAAGTAATGGGCTATACTTTTAACTTAAATCCCTCCATTAACTACAGCACACTAGTTTTGAGGAGTGTAGTAGAAGTGTAGAAAACAAGCTTCATTTCGGTGAAAGCTTCAAGGATATATTGAATTCGGGCACAGAGACCAAAATACATTTATCCGCAAGTTCAGATAATCTGTAAATGTAAGAAAATGCTACAGAATTGTGCAATGTAAAGAAAAATTCTGTCGCAAAATAAAATTGGGAAGCCATACCTATTGGTATTGATTATCCAGCAAACGAATTGCTTGATTGATAATCAAGTAAAGTAGACGGAAACAGGTTGAGAGTAATCATCGGTTTAAAAGTATGGGTTTCAGCCTCTTTTGTTTCAAGCCGACGAACTGCTACTGGTGTAGGATTATTTGCCTTATTGACTTTGAAAGCTGCTATAGGTCATACCTTTTCACCTTTATCTTATTTTCACAACAGTTTTTGAAAACAGTAAAATCTAAAAACAAACCAAAACAGCACTTTAAACAATGAAGTGCCCCTAGAGAAGGAAATATATTTTAAACATCACCAAGGAAAAACCAAAGAAACTTTGCTATTTTTGCACAGAAATTAAACAGAACTTGGGTCACAGTCTAGAAAAGCCTTTAATCTGACAAATGTCCATCCAGGAAATGTATTGGCAGCAGGAAAGAGATTCTTCTCAGAGGAGAGAGAAAAACTAGATCTTGCCTCTTCTTGAGACAGACGAGGCATGGCTGGGATTTTGAGGAACCTCGGCCGAACTTCCGCCCAGAGGCAGCCATCTTGAAACCAATTCAACTCCGCGACTGCCAACATTAGATAAATATTTATTTTAAAAGAGAGAAAAAAGATAACCCCTCTAATGGAAAGTGAGAGTTGAAAACGTTGAGATCTCCGAGCAGGCTTTTAAACAGTATAATGCCAACAGCCAATGCTTGTCGTTTGCCCGTGGTACTGTCATTTGAAACCTGATGCAAGTAAAACTAGCACACAATCTGTTAATGAGCTGGTCTCTTAACAGAGACATACCTGTTATTTTTTAACTAGACTTTTTAAAGTGATGTGATGTGCTCTTGGTCCCTTGGCACCCAATTTTTAAACAAGAGATATTAGCTTAGTGACTGCAACACCATTAAGTAAGTTGAGATGGGCATGTGGTGTGTGTACTGTATGTGTGTGTGTGGGGGTGGGGGTGGGGGGCATAGCATGCATGCATGTATGTCAGGGCGGGGCATAACATGAGAGTGTGTAAATTATACGTGTGGCTCGATCCATCTTCTTCTTGTCCAAGGGTAGCATAGCCTCGCAACGTGATCATCCAGGCCAACCTTAGAACATCATTCTGAATTTGTATTTTTTTTTGTTGGAAAAATGTGAAAGATTGGTTAGCATAAGCCACTTTAAGGTGTCTGTCTGCAGGATATTTACAGTGAGTTGTACGGAAGGGCTGGGGGAGATTCAAAGTAACATGTCAGCTTTTGATGAGCAACGCAGGACTGGAGGTCGTTCATTTCCTGGCAGACCACACCCAAAACCTTGTCTGTAAACAACTGAGCAAAGAGGTGTCTGTGATAGGTGCTGCTAAGTGACACACTGTAATATTCAGAAGAAAGGTTGGGAGCCGAAATGTATTATCTTTCTCTTAAAGGAACTATTTTTAATAAATAAATGAGAAATATATTTAAAAAATACCCAGGGAGAATTCTATTTCTTACGAGTAGTGAAGCACTGTGCTCTTGGTCTGAGAACTGAGTCTTTGGGGCACCCCCCCCCTCCCCGATAGAGTGGTTTAATTTTTTCCCCCTTCATTTTTCTAATGCATATGTAAATATTAGAAAATATTTTCGTATTCATAGCCAAATGTAAATATGAGTAGTGTGTAAAAAAAAAAAAGAGAGAAAAAAGAGACTTAAGCTGTTGTACTGTAAGTCCCTTAATTACAATTTCAACAGGACGGTTTGAAGAGTTCAGAGGCCTGCTGCTTTTAGAATCTTTCACTTGCGTGTTTGCTCACTCCTCAGTTCTGTTTCCAATCTCACAGCAGTTTTGGTTAAGGTAACTAATTGCGGTAACTTTAAGCTAACTTTAACATTGCACAAGTTGCATTTACTGTTAAATCATCGGAGAGGGACAGCCTCCTTTATTTATTTATTTAACACTCAACCTTTCTCTTTGGAGTAAACCTCAATTCGCAAAAGTGGGTTTTTTTGTGGGGTTTTTTTTTGTGACGTCTTGATTTCACCAAGATTCACCGAGCATTATGGCATTACAACCTCAAACCCGTGTTTGTTTCCTGTCAGTGTTGCAGTCTATGATGGAAAGTATCTCGGTCAAATGCCTCGAAATGCACAAAATGTTCCTGATATTCTGAAGAACCCCCATGGTCCTTGGGGAAGTCTGAGTCACTTTTCTGTCAGTTCAGCAGAGCAGGATCACCTCCCACACTCCCCCACAACCACAATCACCACCACCCCAGCCCCTCCTCTCCCCCACTTCCTGTTCAGGTGTCCTTATGAAATCATTGCATGCTCTTTCTTTGAGAAACAAAAAAATATTGAATCTTGGTTTAGGTAACTGCGGCAACCGGGGTTCGATTCCACCTAGGTCATGCCAGTTCGGCTCTGGCCAGGAGTGCCACTAGGGGGCGGGAATTGGCTGTCCGCCCCATGGTGGGGGGAGGGAAGCCGATATGAGCTTGCTGCATACATGAGTGGTCCTGTGTGTTACGGTGACCGTGGTGGGTGCCGGCTCAGAGGAGGCGGTACAGCGCCCACTACCAGTCTCAGGACTACGGCAGTGACCTCTCATACGAGGGTGGGGATAATTGACCTGAAAAAGAGTGGGTATAATTGGCAACTAAAAAAATCAAAAATAGGGAGAAAAATGGGAAACAAGAGCATAAACAGAACCAAAAAAAAAAGTGAAGTGTCGGTTTTGCAGTGGTTGGCCATCATCACATATGCATCAGGCTGCGAGCCCTTGGTCAATGCGTTCGGTACGCTGGAAAGGTCACCCTGCGTCCATCCTCACAGCTCTGATTGAATATCAAACCGTTGAGACACTGGACCTGACAGGTTTCATCGAACCAATACTACACCGGCACTCACAAGAACCTCCCCAAATCTCCCCACGATGACGTGACACACATACAAAGCCTCTAAACTACCAATTATTTAATCATTACTACATTAGACCCTAAACCACAAACACAAGCTGATCTAGGAAAATGTGCCAGATTAGCAGAAGCAATAGATTTTTTTTTTTTTTTTGATTCATTTTTTATTTCTATTATAACTATATTTTTTTCTTACAGCGGAACTCTGGGGCATGTCAAAGTTTTAAGCCAAAAAGTACTGTAGTCTCTTCCTGTAAAGGCTTTCTGTGAGCCGGAAATGTGTGCATATAATGAGATAAGGATGGCTGTCGTACTAGTACTAGTACTAGTCTTCCTGTGTTAGTATCATTGAATGAAGGCCTTGGAAGCATTTTATCTCTTCTTTGTGAACACACTATCCTTCTGAAATCTTTTTTTTGTATCAGAGTCTTCCTAATGTATGACAAAAACCATGGAATGTACAGATTGTTATGTTCTGGATAATGTTATTATTGTTAATATTATTGTTAATAATTATGATTATGTACTATTTTGCTTTGTTTTTGTTTTATTTTTTCAATAAAAAAAAATACATTGGGTGTATTGATTCTCATAAATGGCTGCTGTTGGTGTTACATTTCAGGTTTCCATGCCACACCAAATTAAATTGTTGATAAAGTTTGAAAAATCCAAATAGTTTGTCAACAACTCACACACAATTTGGCAGGGTGATATCTGACAGGGCCCCATAATCAGGTGCACAGTAAATCCAGTATCGTGAAAAATATTCCTGATGCCATAACACCTGTTTTATGATTTTGCAGTAGTTACTGGATTGTCCACAGTTTGTAGCAATGGCAAATGAGCAAATATAACATATTTTCAAATACAAGACATTGAATGTTTCAATTGCCAGTTTTTCAACGTAGGACCTGCAATTGTTTTGTGAAATTTGACATGCATGTAAAATAATTAGGTATGTCCACGATGTATTGTGGAAACACATTTATGGTTGTGCCCAACTACAAGTACATGAAGTACAAACAAAAGCTGTTTTTGTTCTCGATTGCATCTGTGATATCTGCCTTTGTAGATTTCATACAGAATCATTTTTGTGACAATTTCGCGTGAAAAGGGTCATTTCTGATCTTGAAAAACAGGTGCCTGTCGCCTGCCGCTGATGTCACGCATAGCACCCACCTCTGTACAGCAGCGTCAAACATATTCCACGTTCTCAAATAATGAAAAGAGCGCATATTCTGCTTTTTAAAACATGTCCTTTTTAAACCCTGTCTTGTTTAGTGGACGGACACACCTTAGACAGCACTGGGGTTTCAGCGGCGGAGTCGCCGGCACTAAACTCGCACAGCTGTTTACTATATGCGTGTGCAGTGTGCACATCGAACACCTGCGTAAACATCGTACGGCTTTGTATTACAATAATGTTTTTTTCTCTTTTTTCCCCGTGAAATCGTTCTTTTTGAATTAAAATGGTTTTTTTAAAGTAAAAACTTGCGAACAATGGTGACAGGCGGAGTTCTGGCACAGCCTCTAGAGGATGTATAAACCAGAGTTTGACAGCCTGCATTTTAGGCCATGTGCCTGCGCAATGGTTCCTGGTTGCCAAGCTACGCACAGACATTTATGGTAAAACTACCCTCTTTTGGGGGCTCGGGGAGAGTTTGACAGCCCCCACCGCAAAATCTTACAGAAACATTTGTGGAGATTGTGTGGATAACGCACAGAAATACCGGCCCCAAAAATCACTGTGCTGAGCTTTTCCGGCATGGACACACAAAGGAAGTGAAGTGGCTATCGTAAGATGAATTGCTGCATGCTTTTTTGGGTCCTGGGCCATGCAGGTCATTCCTCTTTCGATTTGTATTTTTCCATCTAAATCCTGGAAAGTTTTTGCTCACATGTTTAAATTCTGGGCCAAGCAACAGGTGAATGCACTGATGTCTGGGGCAACAGGGAAAAAAACACTGGGTTACAGGGGAGGGGGGTGTGTGACCTCCTTGTTGGAGAACAGGAATTTTGAACTTGGGGGGGGGGATGTGTTAGGATGACACAGAGTGGACCCAAACGCAGACACAGACACTGAGAATTAGGTAAAGTAAGGTATTTATTTATAAACAAAGTCTGGGGTAGGGAAGCGATGGTGAGGGCAGACGAGGGAGGCAGGCAGGACAGGTAAGCAGGCAGGCAGGTAAGCGGGCAGGCAGGCAGGAAAGTGGGCAGGCAGGCAGGCAGGGAAGCGGGCAGGCGGGTAAGTGGGCAGGCAAAGAGTGAACCTGGACACGGAGAGGACGAATAAACATTAAAAAACTATAATAACGTGGAAAAAATCACGGTTTAGGAAAGGTCTTGATACATATAGCTACCACTGAAGCGGAGACAACGATCTGACGGTGAGTGGATGAGAAACCGGGGTTGATATACACCACAGGGCTGATGATAATTGATGACAGGTGTGCAGGCAGCGCAGGTGTCGCAGATCCATTGTAATCAGGAGGGAGCCAGAGAATGCAGAGGAGAGAAGCTGCGCCCACAAGACACATGTACAAACACGAAACTGACAGGGAGAACAGGAACACAGGGGAAATAGAAAAAAGGGGAAAACACGAGGAAAAAAAAAAAATAGTTTCGGCCGTGGCTGTAACAGAAAGGTTATGCTCACACGTTTAAATGCTGGGCCAAGCAACAGGTGAATGCACTGATGTCTGGGGCAACAGGGAAAAAAAGCACTTGTCACAGTGCACCTGGGTTACAGGGGAGGGGGCTGTGTGACTTTCTTGTTGGAGAACAGGAATTTTGAACTTGGGGGGATGTGTTAGGATGACACAGAGTGGACCCAAACGCAGACACAGACACTGAGAATTCGGTAAAGTAAGGTATTTATTTATAAACAAAGACTGGGGTAGGGAAGCGATGGTGAGGGAAGACGAGGGAGGCAGGCAGGACAGGTAAGCAGGCAGGCAGGTAAGCGGGCAGGCAGGCAGGCAGGTAAGCGGGCAGGCAGGCAGGAAAGTGGGCAGGCAGGCAGGTGGGTTGGCGAAGAGTGAACCTGGACATGGAGAGGACGAATAAACATTAAAAAACTATAATAACGTGGAAAAAATCACGGTTTAGGAAAGGTCTTGATGCGTATAGCTACCACTGAAGCGGAGACAATGATCTGACGGTGAGTGGATGAGAAACCGGGGTTGATATACAGCACAGGGCTGATGATAATTGATGACAGGTGTGCAGGCAGCGCAGGTGTCGCAGATCCATTGTAATCAGGAGGGAGCCAGAGAATGCAGAGGAGAGAAGCCGCGCCCACAAGACACATGTACAAACACGAAACTGACAGGGAGAACAGGAACACAGGGGAAATGGAAAAAAGGGGAAAACACGAGGAAACTCAAAAAATAAACAAAGTTGCGGCCGTGGCTGTAACAGAAAGTTTTTGCTCACACGTTTAAATGCTGGGCCAAGCAACAGGTGAATGCACTGATGTCTGGGGCAGCAGGGGGAAAAAGCACTTGTCACAGTGCACCTGGGTTACAGGGGAGGGGGCTGTGTGACTTTCTTGTTGGAGAACAGGAATTTTGAACTCAGGGTGACGTTGAGTTCAAGTCATGTCATTGCTATGCAGTCGAGCAAGACGCTTGACTTGAAAGGTGCCAGCAATTAACCGTTTCACAGTCGAATTTACGTGGAATTTAACTTCCCCCTTTACCTCACTTCCCCATTCTAATCTTCATAAAATGTCCCTCTCCATAGATCCAGACACACCTACGGAGGCACAAACTGGGCTGCGGGCATCCAGCACTGAGAAAGGCCTTACACCACTGGGCTGTGCTGGTATATCAGAAGCTGATGGCCTGTGCGGAGAACAGAGCCAAACAGTTGCGAACAGTTGCACAAACTCAAGCCCCAAAATAGCTGTTTTTCCACCAGTCACATGTTCTCCGTCCCTGTGTCAAGGGGAATGCCGCTGAAGGGGTTTGCGTGGGGGCAGACGGGGGGAAGCTTGCACGTGTGTCTCCTGGAGCGTGCTGAGAAACGGCGTGGAAGGGGACACCTGGCAGAGCATCAGCAGAACGGCGGTGTGTTTATGTGGAGCAGATCTGTTTGCGTGCGTCAGACGCTGTTCCTTCCCCAGCGGCGGCGGACCGGCGGCGGAGGCCGCGGACACATGGATGTGAGACAAAGCAGTCCACCCGTCTCCCCGTGCGACACCAGGGGCCAGCTCCTCTGACCTTCCCTCTCCCTGTATCTTCCTCCCCCCATCCCCCATCCCCCATCGCTCTCCACTCTCTATCCTGTGGAGTTTTTTTTTGTTCTTCCTCGGGTTGTTTAATTTGGGAGCAGCCGTAACCGCGCCATGCTCAAACCAACTGTCCCCTGATCCAATGCAGCCCTCTGGATTTGTCCCGGGTGGCTGGAATTAAACTGACCAGGGCGGGGAGTAGATTACAGTCAGATGATTATAAAAAGATACATACACACACACACACACACACACACACACACACACACGCACACACACTGGAGCTAGCACAGTTTAGTTGGGATCACGAGTGAATTGATAGCTCTTCACATTGTTGTAATTTTAAATCTGCTGCTCTTTGATTGTGTTCAATATTTGGGTCCTTGTGCAAACCCAGGTTATGTAATCCCAGTTACTTTGTTTGGAGGCTATAGTGTCCATGGGAATACTATGAGAGCTTTAAAAGGGGAAATTGTTTGGCAAAAGGGTTAAATTGCCTATTTGAAATGTACATCATTGTAATTATCCCATGTTATATTCAAAACACACACACACACGCACACACTCATACACACCCACTCATGCATGGATGCACACATTCACACACACACACACACACACACACACACACACACACACACACACACACACACACACACACACACACACACACACACACACACACACACACACACACACTTTGACACATACACAGGTCATCACACAAGGGCGGCACACACACACACACACACACACACACACACACACACACACAAAACACAATTCCCAGTGAAATTACACTCAAACCATATCACTGATAAAAACAAACAAACAAGAACACAAAAGAATCCCTGAACATAAACAGTGGTCACCGGATCGATCAGACGGGAGAGAGATTTGATTTTTTGTGCTACTTTTAGCCCTGACGTGGCCGCAGGGTTTTTTCCACATTACCATCGCGAACGCCAATGAAAGCATCCACAGAGCGTCCACTGCGACACAATGAAAGGGCTTCGGTGCACAGAGGCAAACAAACATCAAAGTCTCGCGCCTTATTTCCTCTCTCTGACCGAGACCGGCACACTCCGGCCCCCACTGATGCCTGCCGGTCAGGCACTGTTTAATAAAAAAACGATTTGATTATTATTTCTGTGACCGCCACCCAAAAAGTCACACGAACCCCAAAGGTAGAGTTGAAAAAAGGGATGAATGGTCTCACTGGGAGTTGTGTTTCTGAACCCAATTTTTCATTCATTAATTTCATGTTCATGGTGTGGGGAATAGTAATTTCGGTCCATGCAGCATAGCCTAAATCAGGGATGTCAGACTCTAGTCCTGGTGGGCTGCAGTGTCTGCTGGTTTTTGCTATGTTTCAGTGCTTAAGTGATTCACTTAAGGCATTGATTGGCTGGAATCCAAACACCTTGTTTTTCAAGGGCTAAATTGGCTGCTGATTGAAAGGAAACTGCCTGCAGACACTGTGGCCCCCCAGGACTCAAGTGTGACACCCCTGGCCTAAATTCTAACTGTTATCAAAAATTCTAGCTGTTAGAAAGTCACACGACTCAAGAACGTGCACATGACCCAGCATGCGTTGCCGTGGAAGGTCTATCCTGCGGTTAAACTGAAATGGCTAATGCTATTTAGCATTTTTGTTTAACTACGTCTAAGTGAATGTAATATTTTTTTGCACACGTATGCAACATTACATAAATAAACATTTGAGTTTTTAGGTAATTCAATTTAAGTTGCATAGCCCACAACGCTTAAGTAGCTCCAATTGTCCATATTATGCAGCACACGCTGCTAGTGGAATTAAAGATTACTGCAGAACAACTCACCGGAGGTTTATCCAACAAGGCCTCTTTTCTCTGAAACATCTACGCAGTTACCGATTTCCATGTATTCAAACCGGCTTTTTATTTAATTGCGAGAACAAAGAAATACGTATTACACAACTCACAGAAAAGGAACAAAAGATAAAGAGGCTGCGGGCATTCTTTGTTGAAAATCACATAAAAAATTTAAAAAAAGAAAGTAGGAGAAGATGAAGAATATGGCATGGTTACATCATATGGCACTACTCTATGCATACGCTAGGCAGCTGCCTGCAGGAGGGCTTTCAACATACACATTCTGTGATCATAATATCCATTCGCTCAGCTGGAGTTCTACAAAAGGGATTGGGGTAAAGCAACTGGCTTAGCAGATACAGCTACAGAATTCAAATCAATGGGCCCCCCAGCTAGTCTGCATTCAGCATGTTAACCCCCCGCAACTCCCCCCTCCTCCCACCAATAGTGATTGCGCTGTGATGTAGGCCCAGGGCCTCATCCCTGAGTGAGTGCGTACAACTGAGTTGAGTGGAAAATAATAAAATAGAATGGAATGGGACATAACAAAAATAGAATGGAGTGGAAATAATGGAATACAATTTCAAACGCACATTTCAACACGTCACAACAAGGGCCACAAAGGCACGTACAGCGATTGCAAGACGCAGACTGTACAACCCCACACTGTGCGCTCTTCCATTACAGAAATACTAATGCACCGATAGCGTCTGAAAGGGATGAATGTGCCAGCTAACCGTAGTTACACCACATTTTGCACAACGGAATAATTATCCAGTTAACCATCCAGTAAGCTAGCATTGCAAATTCAGCGCGAGAATAGCATTTAATAAACGCACAAAATAAAACAGTTGAAAGTATCTCACGGCTGTTGGAAGTTGTGATCCTCTGATTTGCCCAGTGGAGGACTCTGACCTGATGAATATGGCTCTGTGTGCTGTGGAAGGGGGGCGGGGAGTGCATTAGGGAGTAGCCTGCCGTGTGGAGGCCTACCAAATGCCAAGCATCAACCTGTCTTCACAACCAAATACTGTACGCCAACTAAACCACAACCCGCCCTCCTGCCTCCACGACTGTCTACGTCAGGAAAAGCACAACCTCCCGTGTATGACCAGGACGAGCCACCCGGCAGTCCCATGCCATCCGTAAATTGCAAGTCACCGAATCTGCCAAACCTCCCTCTCCTGACCATCTTCATTACATTACAGGCATTTAGCAGACGCTCTTATCCAGAGCGACTTACAGTTTACAATCCATTCATACAGCTGGATATTAACTGAAGCAATTCAGGTTAAGTACCTTGCTCAAGGGTAGAACAGCAGTGTCCCACCTGGGGATTGAACCTGCAACCTTAACGTTACAAGCCCAGTTCCCTAACCATTATACCACACTGCCTGCCTGCCATCTTCAGAACTACAACCTTCAATGAACTTCTCATCGCTTACTCACTGTTGTCGCTATGTTCCTTTACAATTTGTCCTGCCGACTTTTGGCAGGCCACCCTCACAAAAGAGGTTTTAACCTCAAGGGTCTTGCCTGGCTAAATAACGTTTCACTAAGCAATAACTGTTTATGAAATGGACTCAGCCTTTGAGTGGGCAATATTACTGCCCGTCATGAAGGGAAGGGGAGCAAAATTCGATTTGTCTTTCTTCACTTAAAGACCCAGTGCAATCAAAAACACAAATGTCACGATTTATGCTATGATGGAGATGACTAAAATTTAACTTTGAGAATCGTATTCCATGTCGTCAAAGTTAAGCATGCGAGCAACTCCCCAAGAATCCACAGCCACTGTTTTGTCTGCTGGAAACGATTTGTCTCGCTTATGTAAGCAGTAAAACATTCATATAAAACTCGCCTGTAAGGCACAGAAGACCATCCCAACCTCTGTATATGGCAAAGAGTAAAGGGGTGCCCTAACCTTGAGTTGGTCTTCCTTTTTTATTTTGTCTACCGTTTCTCGTTACATCATCTCATCACCTCAGTCACAGCGTCTAAAAGTGCTTTGCAGTGAAGGGGGAATCTCACCTCAACCGCCACCAATGTGCGGCACCCACCTGGGCGATTTGCGGCAGCTATTTTGCACCAGAACACTCATCGCACATCAGCCGAGGTGGAGAGGGAGGGGATTATTAAGCCAATTAGACTGGGGGATGATTGAGTAGCGGGCTGAAAGAGCATTTTCCTCTGCGTCAGGACCAGAACTATTTATAGATGAAGGGTCCTTTTTCTGAATCAACGCTGTGCAGATTAATTGATCATTAAGTCAGTGACAGTAGTGATGGGAGACCTGGGAGGGTTGGGGTTTCATGAATCCCATAATGGGTGGAGCTGCAATGCCCATGTTTGGTTTCATGACACCTCACTCTCTCCATGATAATGATAAACGGCTCAAAGTGCTCCACAGTAAGAATACGACAGAATGCAGTAAAGAAAAGGGATTTAAACACATTTAAAGAAAGACCAAAAAAATTATTTGGCTGCTTCTGATCGGCTGAGGAGTGGTTCTCTCTATCATCTCTAACTTACACTTGTGTGTTATATCTAATAAACATTGATCTTCCTGATTCTCCTCTCAAGAAAGCAATATACCTCTCTGTGACAAAATATTGACTGCAAATACTGTCAAAAAGGACCTTGTAAAAATCTATAAATGTGCACAGTAACATCACGGCTGAAGTCACCCTCAAAATTTGCCAAGCTGTCATCCTTTCCCATCTCCTGCATATTGCTCCGCTACAACATGCTATTGATAGTGGTTATTTTGCTTCTGGATTATAAACCATTATGGTGTGTGTGATGTAGGCTATGTGAATACAAAGCCTTCCTATCGAGGCAAACGTGATGGGCGTCTCTCGCTTAAAAGCAAGCTCCTGGCTGTGCGGTACGGTTCGCTCGGCCAGTCCTTTATGCTCCTCCCACTCCGACTATAATATAATAATAATAATAATAATATACGCCATTTAGCAGATGCTTTTATCCAAGCCGCCTTACAGTAGTGAATGCATACATTTTACAGTATATGTGGTCCCAGTGGGAATTGAACCCACAACCTAAGCACTGTCAACACCGTGCTCTACCCACTGAGTCACACAGAACCACATTATCTATCCGAGGGCGCACGAGAAAGGGCGCGTGCCAGTTTTACCGCAGCTTTTCTTTCGACAGCGGGTCGTTTGCCGCCCCGTCAATTAGCGAATTGGCCTTTAACGGCCACATTAAGAGGGATCGGTTTCTGCTTGGCTGTGAGGCCCGATGGAGATAAATAACACAACAAGGGAACCGTCACCAAGGTCGACAAACAAAGCCCCAAATATAGTTTTTACATCCTGCCGTCGGGGGACCTCCATTTCATTTTATGCTCAACGATCTTTCAGGCTTGGGACTCCCCCATCTGTCTCTCAGCTTCAAAAACAAGCCCCCCCCACCCCGTTGAGTGAAGCCCTCCGGCCCGATGCACACGCATGCAAGCAGTTCAGCTGGGGGCACTTCATCTGCCCGGAGCCAAAGTTGTGTTCTGAGCAAGTTCTCGTGACACTGCTTGCGTTAACACTGTGTTTACGATGTGAGGTGAGCATTATCATGAACCGCATGTGAATGAAAGTGCCGTGTATGTAACCGCCATTCACGAATCTCACAGAGCTTTATGATGCGATTTCGCCCGCCACCCAGATGGGTGATGCACGGCAGCCTTGTTGTGGCAGTTGGACGCGAGGGTTTGTTATATCCCTGAAAGGAATACCTTTCCCTGCGCACACGATCGAGCGCCGCGAGTCTCACGAGTTGAACCCGAGCCTCGTAATGCTCGGGCCTGATAATCAGACTCACCTCTAGACCTTAAAATATTCACACCTTTGGACCCGACACTTAGGCCTGATCATTAATGACGGGAGAATGAGATATCAGGACACTGGAAAGAGGTGGAGCTACAATTAACGGCCAATCACTGTCAATCAAGGTTGGGCTCTTCACAAAAAAACACAATGATTGGTTCAATTCGGTGACTTACTGGCAGCAATATGGTAGCTCAATCCTTTTTTGGTGCCATGATACCTCATTCCCCCGTCACTACCGACAAGTTCATGCAATTCAATAATCTTTCTGTTAGTTCGTAGTAGTGTGTAGTAAAGAAGAGATGGCCAATGGGATAACGTAAGAGCTATTTACTACGAGCTAGATACTAACTGCCAGAACACCCCACCTTAAGGAACCAGGGAGAACAACAGCATAGCGCAACACTTTCTATGCTAATTTATGTGTATCAACATAGGGAATGTATAATTAATGTGATGGAAAGCTAGTATTGGCAGGAACAATGGTGAGCTGCCAACCATAAAGCTGTTATCACAGATACTGCCACTATCGGAAAGGTTTCGATTTCACACGAGAGTTCTTCGGCCAAAACATGCACAGCTGAGACATCAAATGTCCTGCATTGTACACCCTCGCAACAACCACACCTAGCACAACATGGCTGTTATAAGTCATATCGATTAGTAATGCATTTCAAGTTTTATTGGTTTTATTGTAATATAAATGTAATTTATTTTATGCACATTTCCAGTAGCGTTGTGTCATTGAGCGGCCGTTTGCTCAAATTTCTTTTCAGATGCCTAGGTTAGGTGGTACAATCGTGTGAAGCGGAATTACACAAGCTAGTGGTAGTGGTCTTTGGAAAGCGTGTCCTAAATTCATTCAATATTTGCCCTTAACTTTTGAGTATCAAATAAAAGTAAAAAATGTCTTTCATCAACATAAGGTTGACATGGTTTGGCGAAACTCGTCAAAATATTTTTGTGAAGGAAAAAAACCCCCAAACACTCACATATATTTGTATATCAAGGTTAAGGACAAATGTCGATTTGACCCAGGCCTGTGTTTCCAAATAAGGCCGTGTGCCAATCTGGTACAGCTCAAGAGCGCTGCTTACGTTCTCCATCTGTGTGCTAAGAGACGTCATGCATCCCTCTCCTCAGTGTGACTCAGACCAGATCACTGGGGCTCGGGGAGGCCATCAAGAGGCTCCGTTTCTTTCAGCGTGAAAGCTATCCCCCGTCCCTGGCCTGTCAAAGAGGCCCGCACCTCTTCAATTATTTTTGAACGCGTCCTGACGCATCTGCTGTCTCCGCACACCCTGCTCAGACGGGACAGCCGGCGTAAATCCGGGACCTTAGCCGATACGGGATACGGATGGGGGAACGAGTCGTCGCATAGAAGCAGAAACGACCAATTTGGCCGATCGATTAGCCGTCAGCGAGTTGGTCGAGCGCGCGAGGGAAGAGCGCGTTTCCGTTTATTCCGTCTCGTGGCTTGCGGTGGAACGCGCACGCATATGTCAGGGGCACTGTATTACCCGGATGAATTATTATTATTATTTTTATTTATTTTATTGTAATTAATTATTATTATACCCATGCCACTTCACTCTGTGAAAAGGGCCAGTCGACTGTGAAAACATGCATTGAACACTGATTGCTGTACAACTTCCTGTTTCCGCCAACTCTTCACGGTGACCCTGTTGCTCCACACTCCTTGCTTTCCGATATTAGTGCCTTAACGCCGTGCTAAGTAACGTTCTCCTCCTCCTTACCGTAACCAGGTTACCAACATTCGGAGTGGGCAGCGGTGTAGTGTAATGGTTAGGGGAACTGGGCTTGTAACTCAGATGTTGCTGGTTTGATTCCCAGGTGGGGGCACTGCTGTTGTACCCTTGAGCAAGGTACTTAACCTGAATTGCTTCAGTAAAATATCCAGCTGTATAAATGGATTGTATGTAAAGCTGTGTAAGTCGTTCTGGATAAAAGCGTCGACTAAAAAAAAAATGTGGGTATGAGGATAGAAGAGCTACAAGACATTGACAAGGATTCCATCAGCATTTGTCGTTAGCTTTTGATATAAAAAATGAAGCACTTATGTAACTCTTTTTCCCCCGTCACCAGCACAAAAAGGCGAGCTGATGTCGATGATCGCTGAACAAGAAAAACCTGCATTTAATTGTGAGTCAGTGCTAAGCAAAAGTCAAGGACAAACAAGGACTGAATCCAGAACATTGGCCAAGATACATTTTATTTACCTCACAGTTACCTCACTGCTTATATGACCATATGGCACAAGTGACACGACTGAAATAATACGAGCATAATGCACCGGCGCTCCAAACTCTGAAGTGGAAGCAAAGAGACCCAGATTAATACCCAGCGTAAAGCTTTAGTCTTTAATAAAATGGAATGAACTGATCCAGACTCGGATGGAAATCAGCATAGACGGTGATACTGCTTCCCAGACTGCTGCTGGGAAACACTGGCCTCCGGTGCGTGAATTATGGGCTAGCAGGATACCTTGGATGCCTGGTCTTTCCGATGAGACGTCAAAGCGAGGTCCTGACTCACTGTGCTCATTAAAAATCCCATGGCATTTATGGCTAAGAATAGGGGGTTTCCCGGTGTCCTGGAAACATTCCCCGCCCGGGCTCTCTCAATCTGGCCACCTGATCATCCCGCAGTTTAACTGGCTTAAATGATTCCCTCCCTCTCCATGTCAAACCGGACGCGTGTTGAGCGTTCTGGCTCAAAATGGCGGCTGTGCATCACCCAGGTGGGTGGTACACCTTGTTCCGGATTCAGGTGAGCTTTCCCCCCTTTACTGGAAAGTACTGAGGTTATGGTAGGTGCTCCATAAATGCAATCCATTATTACTATTATTATTATAATTAATATTATTATTATTATATGTAAATAAGCATCCAGTTCAAAAGCAGCATATAGGAAACATAGCAGAAACACACGTGAGTGTAATTGGGAATGGTGAGAGACAAAGTGACCCATTTCACTTTAAAACTTCCTCTTCCAAAAAAATAGTTCCCGAACACTTGTTTTGGTGGCCTCTTTTAAAGCTTTTAGATGTGTCTGTTCCATTTCAGAGTATCCGGTCATTCGCTGAAAGTAGCCAGTCTAAACATTGTGCTGGAAAAAACGGTCGTAATCTGTCTTTCAGGATGAAGTGGATGAAGGCTGGAAACTTTTCACTTCGTCACCGGCACGTGTGATCTCTGTCTGTGCCAAAAACCCCAAGATAGACTCATTGGAAAATGCATCTGTCCTTGTATCCCAACAAAAAGTAATGATCAGAAAGACAACATGCCCTGGTTACCTAGAGCAACGGTTATTATTAATTAAGGGCGTTGGCAGAAGTAGAATTGCAACCTAAATATAGTTTTAGAAAAGTACTTCAAGAGTATTTGTTGCAACTCAAATTACAAACTAAATACAAAACATGTACAATACGCAAGTGTATGATCATTTGATCTAATGTGAAAACATTAACCATGTACACCTTGCATGAAAGTCTTTCCGTAAAAACAACCAGTAGGTATTTCAAGAATGACAAACATTCATTCATGTGGACAATGGAGTTGTATTTTTCCAGAGGAATGACAGCTGTCGTCACGTGTGCAGAAAAGGCACAGTCTTGTATCGATGTGTATCGGGACCACGTGCAAAAGCCTCATTTCTAAAAACATTTTTTTTTTAAAGGACTTGAACTCTCTGAGTTTTGGACAGAAAGACGGGAAGGATGAACCCTCGAAGACAGCTGTGGAATTGGCCGCATTATTGGCAAGCTGCCAAGGAAGCAGAGCATCCCTTCCTGTAAACGCAGAAAGGACGTCTATCCTTATGAGAATAGAGGTTTCCGTTTGTGAACCCGTTTGAAATCAACAACAAGCCGTTTGAAAAAATATATGAAAAAGAAAATCATAATGATAATACTTATAAAGCCCTTTTCATTCTACAATATGTGTATAGTAAGTGCTGCACAATAGTGGTTTAATAGTAGTTTTTAATTGTTTGAATGCTGAGCTATGAGATATAGCCCAGCAGGTGTTATAAGGGGCAGGAAAAGGAAGTCTCAAGGCATCGCCACTGACAGCCCCCACTTCATCACCAAGGTCTGTCACGGCATGAGACTCATTTGGATCTGGGGCCAGACTGAAGTCACAGAAAGGGAAATGTGGAGTGGAAACAGAAGAGCGCTGGGATTTGAGGAGAAACAAAGCGAAACTCAGATTTCACGGATGGCCACATCTCTGTGCCTGTCGTGTTTCCTTCAGTTTCTTTCGTGGGAAGCCAATGCACGACGTTTAAAAATTCATAATGAAAAATTATTCATCAGAATTGTTTGTGCCTGTTATGCCGTAATGTATTTACTGTTCAAAATATCAAGGCGTCAGAATTATAGGGTACCATGCTTGAGATTATTCAAATCCAACATTGTAACATTGTTTGATGTTACATCTATGTACAGTATGTTTTAACAACATTGAGAAAAAGGCAATCTCAGGTGTATGTCCTGCTGTGCAATACAAGGATACAGCATTCTTATGTCAGATCCTGTCTGACAGAACCCCATAATTCCAAACTCTTGAGTAGGGAGGGCAGGCAGTTGAAACCATCATTGGTTGCCAGGCAACGATAGACAATGCCAGCAGATTGTTCCGACTCACAATTATTTCAAGCCCAGTTATTTGCACTGTATATATTCCCATAGTCACACATGGTGGTCTATTTAAACTCACCCAGCTAGCACCAAAAACACTTTGTGTGCTTGTTTTGCATGTCCACCTGCTTTTTGGCTTCGCCTGACAGGGGAGTGGCAGTTACTCTGACCCCCCACTCCCGTCACCACCACCTCCTCCCTCAGCGTGCCGCTCCTCAGGCATGCTGGGTATCAAAGCCTCCCCCCCCCCCCGTGGTATGAGGGCACTCTGAAGGGCAGGGTCAAAGGCCAAGGCTCAGTGTTACACTGCTATTCACACGCTCTTTCAAATGCACAATTAAGCATTTTGCTTTTCTCCAGATGAACCAGTTGCTTCCTGACTGAAGTAAATACCTCTGCTGTGGGCTCCGTGACTACCACCTTCACCCTGCACAGCAACAGGGAACCAGTCCCATAGTTGGCTTACCTCAAGCGGGGTGACATTCTGTGGTGCCACTCAGGTGCTCACTCTGAGCCCTGCTACGCGAGGAGATGGAGCGAATAAGGCGTAAGAATGTCAGCCAGTCTTAGAGATGGAAATTGAAATAAATTGTAAAAAAATTAGATTCAGTTTAGATTTTTTTTACTTTCATTGCTCTCCAATAGTGGCTGACATTCTTCATAACCAGCTCTTTGCCTTTTAATTTCCTGCAAGGATAGCACAACAAGTATTCTTTTACTCTCCTTGAGGTGGAGAGAATTAACGGCTGTCGTGAGCGCGAGGGAGCGGCGTCCCTGGCGACGTGGTGGGATCGCTGGGGGTGGAGTGGGAACGCTGGGGGTGGAGTGGGAGCGCTGGCGAGACACGTCTGCTGTGCCCTGGGTCCTGTGGGAGAAGGAGCAGCGGTTGTGATGAAGCAGCGATTGTGAAGGAGCAGCGATTGTGAAGGAGCAGCGGTTGTGATGTCTTCCTCATCCAGGACAATGCCTGACAGTCGACCTCCCACTCTCAGCTGCAGGGCCACCTTTTCCCCAGTCACGAACCTCCGTCACAGAAATAGACCAATTGCAATATCATCGCCATTTCAGCTTTTATATATAATTGATAATATATAATATATAACATTTGCTGTTTCAGAGCCTTGTATGGCAAGGACAGCAACATCAACAACAACAACAATGACAAAACATTATAATAGCTTTAGCCCTGGGCTATTCCAGCCATTTCGTATTACGTCATAATGTTCTGAATAGGCTATCAACAAAAGCCTCCTAAAATGTACATTTGACTTTACGTTACGTTACGTCAGTTAGCGGATGCTTTTGTCCAAAGCGACTTACATAAAGTGCACTCAGCTTGAGTAGAAAAAACCACCACACGACGCTACGATCTTCAAGGACATCATTCCTGAAGTGAGCAGCCCATAAACTACACAAGTGCTAAAGGAAATTGACAACAATAAGTGCAATAAGGAGTAGGTTTTTTTAAATCATATATAATATACAGCCATGTAAATAGACAACATCCATGTATTATTATACATTATTATACATTATACATCCATTTTTATTATATGTATATGTACTATACAGCCATATAAATAGACAACATGTCAAACTGAAGCTGCGTTGAAGTTGAAGCAAATAAAGTCAGTAAAGATAGTGTTTCTTCTGTGAGTTAGAGTTCTTGGAGGTTACCCTCTGAATATCCAGTGCTAGATCGAATCAGTTACCCTGCTTCAGAAAACAAAATCAGTTTAAATGTGATTACGGTTGTCGATCCACAATGCAAATATCACGCCAGCTTAATTAAAACGTAGACTGGCAATGGCTCTGTTTACATTCAGCCTACGGTAAATACATTATTTATTGGAATGTTCAGGAAGACCATGAAGACTTGGAAATGTTGTGTTGGTAATAAGTCTATATTCAGAATGCAGACGCTCAGAACAGAATGGAGGTGGGATATTAATTTGTCAATTGGAGATGCTGAACTTACTCAAGTTCATTTCAGAATGAAGATTAAACGTGAAGCGTGCGACTGTGGGAGCCTGATGTGTGCTTTACGCTTGGTAAATGTAACCGACACATGCAACAGCCCCCCCCAAGCTGAGGCAGACATTCCCTCTGCCTTGACTTCACCTGTCTGTGGTGGGGGGTCGGTGGGGGCAGTTGTCCTTGAATCGGAGACATTACAGGTTTGCGCCACACTATATTGATGACTGAGCTCAGCATAGGAGATCAGGAGATCGCTGGACAAGGGGCCACAGAAGAGGGCCAATATATACAGGGTGTAGAACAAATAATGGAAACACCAAACAACATATGCATATTTATTAACTAATAAGTGTTTATTCACATGAGTGTGTCCTGATTAAAAACGAGTCCACGCGTGTTTCATATTAATGTCGATACTCGTTACCAATATGTTTCTGTTGTAAAAGACGTTATAAAAACAGCACTTTAATATGGGAGTTTCTCAAGTAAAATGGGAGATCTAACATATTTTGAAAGAGGTCTAATACTTGCTGCCCAAATGGCAGGTGCGCAAGTCACCGAAATGGCGAAATGATTTAATATGCAAAGAGGGGCATGTCGAAAATAATGATGGCGGCAATGTGGTAAATGAAAAAACTGCGTCAGGAAAGAGGAACAGGGGTCACAAGTTGAAGCTCACCGTCAGCTGAAATCTCAACAAAAAAACTTCACAAATCTGATATTATGCTAGGTCTGCCGTTCGAAGACCGCTTCTAACCAAGGCCAATGCACAACAACGTATAACCTGGTGTAATGAGCACAAAACCTGGACTTCTGAGCAGTGGAAGAACGTAACAGGGTCTGACGAGTCGCCTTATACTCTTTTGCCTACATCTGGATGGCTCAAAGGAAGCTTTCAACCCACATTGCCTGTTCCTGCTGGTGGTGTATCTGTTATGGTATGGTCAGCATCCCATGGGAGTCATAGGGTTATTACTCTGCATGGTAGAATTACGGCCAAGGAATACGAAGCCATTTCAGGCGACCAGGTGCACCCTATTGTGCAAAACATTGTTTCCTCAGGATGTTCCCATATCCCATGACGATAATGCCCCTGCACACTCCTAAAAGGATTCAAGAGTTTCATGAACACCAGGCTGAAGTCAAACACCTCCCATGGCCTCCCCCATCACCAGATATAAACATCCTTGAAGCTTTATGGGAAGTTCTGGTACTTAGAATGCAGAGTAGATTTACACCACCTCCATGTCTGAGAGAACTGTCTAATATCCCACTAGAAACAGTTCAAAACTTGTATAATAGCAGACCAAGTAGGATAGAAACTGTTCTGAAAGGGGTGACCCAACTCCTTATTAGATAATAAATAATCATATATTGTTCAGTGTTTTCACTATTCTACCCCCTGTATATACTGAATATATACACAGAAAATTGATCCATTTTAAATCAATTCTGACACAGTACATTTTGAGTATATATTTATTTATATGCCATTTGGCAGACACTTTTATCCAAAGCGATTTACAGTAGCGAACGCATACATTTTTCAGTATATGTGGTCGCAACGGGAACCTAAGTGTTGTCAGCGGCATGCTCTACCTACTGAGCCACACAGAACCATATTTTGTCACTATTAGACTCACATAAATGTAATTCAACAGTTTATTTAACTCTGAACATGATGTTGTGCATATTTGCAGGGCCAGCGTGTAGGGGCAGTATATTAACCCTCACCCCCTAAACTGAATCCTGCACTGAAGCCGGCACTTGTTGTGCCTCAACCCTCCAGAGAGTGTCCTGGACATTTGCCATCGCACAATCCCACCCAAATCGCCCCCCCTACTAACTAAACAATAGTAGTAATAATAATCATCATGATAATAATAATCATAATCAAAATCAAAATGATAATATTACCAACAAAATTTGATGAGCTACTAATCAATGTCGGGCACACATGCCACACACACACACACACACACACACACACACACACACCCCTTGGTGGCAATGAGTGAGGCTCCCCCGTACAACTGGAGGGGGACTGGATGACGGGCATGTTGGGCACAATAGGACGTTGGACTTTTTTTTTTCCATCACTGAGGCTTAATGTCGGAAAGATAATACCTATATTTGTTTACTGCTGCGGCGTCTGGTTGCAGGGCAAGAAGGCGAAAAGCATTCCGCCCATAGCACATGCACTCAGTCATCAGCCCCCTCCTGCCTGGTCTGCTATGCCTCCCAGAAGCAAACGGGGGCTTTATTTACAACTGGAACAAACAGGTCCTTTTTTAATTGTGTATTAAAATTCAAAAGTGCCGCTGACAGGCTGGCAATGAGGCGAGTAGTAAAGCACATGATTGCTTAGATGATTAGGACAAAATGTACACACGCACACAAACAAAGGGCACACACACACACACACAAATGTGCACATACACACACACAGACACACACACAAAAATGCATGTACGCACATACACGGACACACACACACATACACGGACAAAAATGCGCACATGCACACAGACACACATGCATGCATGCATGCATGTACGCACACACGCGCGTGCATGCATGCACGGACACAGACACACACACGCATGCATGCACACAAAGACACACACACAAATGCCCACATACACACACACACACACACACACACACACGTATGTACGCACGTACACGGACACGCACACACACATACATGCACACATGCATGTATACACACACACACACACACTCACACACACAAACATGCAACACACTCTATTATATTTTGAACAGAACAAAGAGATATTGCCGTATTGATAATCTCCAGCTCATTTGAACTTTATTACACTTCCCTGAAGGAATAAAAATAATGAAATTAAGTTGACAGATGTTTTTTTCTTTTTAGCAGAGCTGATCAGGGCAACAAACCCTGTTATTTTTCAATTCATGAGAACGTGGAGGTGTATTTGTCTCTCCCCAGGCAGATCGTGAGGGGCAGGTGGTCCAGGAGAAGTTGACTAATCTTTAAAATATCTTTAAGAGAACTGGGAAGGTGTGGTCTTAGACGCCACGCTTAGATTGTGTTCCGACCTCTGCCAAGAAGTCAAAGTGATTTGTTATCATTTTGACGTTTGAAATTGCATAACACATATTAACCATGAAAACAGATGGATATTTACTAAAGCAGTTTGTTCAGGTTAAAACCTCGCACAAAGAATTCCTGGGAATTGAGCCTGCAACCCTTTGGTTACCTGCCAGGTATTAAAACACTGTGCGTTTTATAAGCACGCCAATGAAAAAAAGAGAACACCATGAATCACTTTCATGGCTTGCAGCTAAACAAATTGATGAACAACAACAATTGCATATAGCGTGCAGGTATATATGTGTGTGTATTTGTGTGTATTTGAAGAGGGGTGGGGGGTGGTAATTGTTTTCAGATACCATGTGAAGAGATCGCGGTGAGAGGTGACATCACTGGTGACATCACTGGGTGGAAGCGAAGCTGCTTCATTTTCCGGCACCGCCCACGTTACACTGATGGACGCTCATTCACAAAGGGGAGGCTGGGCGCTGAGTGACTCGTCAGTGAGTGTTGAGTGATGAATGTGCTGAATGACCTGTCAGTGAGTGTTGAGTGGGTACCGGGCACCCAACGCCCCTACCGGTCTTGTGGAGTAAAAGGTCATTTTGGAAATACTGCAGCCGGGACATAAGCATCTGCTTGAGGATCACGAGGGGTTGCCAGAGTTATGTGCCTATATTTACATTTACATTTTACATTTTACATTTTAGGCATTTCGCAGACGCTCTTATCCAGAGCGACTTACATGCAATCCATTTATACAGCTGGATATTTTACTGAAGCAATTCAGCTTAAGTACCTTGCTCAAGGGTACAACAGCAGTGCCCCACCTGGGATTTGAACATGCAACCTCTCAGTTATAAGCCCAGCTCCCTAACCATTACACTACACTGCCACCCCAGTTGATATGTCCTCTGAAACCTTTCTCTTTTTTTGCTCCTTACAAACATTCAGTTAAATAATAATTATGATAATTACGACACTAATAGTAATAATACTAATTATGATCATCAGCAGAAGCAGAAGCAGCAGTAGCATTGTTGTTGTGGTTATTATTATTATTATTATTATTATTGCTATTTACTCCTCTGCAAATAAGGTTGACTGCAAGTTTTCTGACTCAGAAGCAGTCCATGTCTGACCTGGCTAGTTACTCTGGCCGGGGAGAGACCCTCTGGCATTGTGCTTCACTGACCCGTCTGTCTGTGCATCAAAATCGTTTTGAAAATAATTTCCAACAGAGCTTTAATTCTCTATAATGACACACTATATTATTGGTTCTTATGGTGCGTGTTTTGAAATCCCTTTTTCCGCATTGCACTCTGTTATATTCTTATTGTGAAGGGCCTTGGAAATGTTCCTGTTTTTGGGGAATTTTGAGCAGTTGAACGATGAATTAAAACACACAATGTAATAATACACTTCAGTTACAAAAGCTTCAGGAAAAGCTCTGTGGTGATGGTGCTACTTGAAGGTGGTTCTGTGTGGCTCAGTAGGTAGAGCGTGGTTCTGTGTGTCTCAGTAGGTAGAGCGTGGTTCTGTGTGTCTCAGTAGGTAGAGCGTGGTTCTGTGTGGCTCAGTAGGTAGAGCGTGGTTCTGTGTGGCTCAGTAGGTAGAGCGTGGTTCTGTGTGGCTCAGTAGGTAGAGTGTGGTTCTGTGTGGCTCAGTAGGTAGAGAGTGTGGTTCTGTGTGTCTCAGTAGGTAGAGTTCTGTGGTTCTGTGTGTGGCTCAGTAGGTAGAGCGTGGTTCTGTGTGGTCTCAGTAGGTAGAGCGTGGTTCTGTGTGTCTCAGTAGGTAGAGCGTGGTTCTGTGTGTCTCAGTAGGTAGAGCGTGGTTCTGTGTGTCTCAGTAGGTAGAGCATGGTTCTGTGTGTCTCAGTAGGTAGAGCGTGGTTCTGTGTGTCTCAGTAGGCAGAGCGTGGTTCTGTGTGTCTCAGTAGGTAGAGCGTGGTTCTGTGTGTCTCAGTAGGCAGAGCGTGGTTCTGTGTGTCTCAGTAGGTAGAGCGTGGTTCTGTGTGTCTCAGTAGGTAGAGCGTGGTTCTGTGTGGCTCAGTAGGTAGAGTGTGGTTCTGTGTGGCTCAGTAGGTAGAGCGTGGTTCTGTGTGGCTCAGTAGGTAGAGCGTGGTTCTGTGTGTCTCAGTAGGTAGAGCATGGTTTTGTGTGGCTCAGTAGGTAGAGCATGGTTCTGTGTGGCTCAGTAGGTAGAGCATGGTTCTGTGTGGCTCAGTAGGTAGAGCATGACACTGACAATGCTTAGGTTGTGGGTTCAATTCCCCCTGGGACCACATGTACTGAAAAATGTATGCATTCACTACTGTAAGTTGCTTTGGATAAAAGCGTCTGCTAAATGGCATATGCATATATATACAAGGCCTGTCTTCATTGGGGGCTTGGCAGGGGAGCAGTTTGGACAGGCAGAGGGCATTGCCGTGGTTTTTTTGGGGGGGGGGGAGTCGTAACGCTGGCATGGAGGAGGGAAAGCAGCAGCTGCGTGGGCTACAACTTCAGTTGTGAACTGGCAGGAGTTTGGCCCTTGTTTAGAATCTCTCACCTTTGTCGCTCGCCGCCACTTCTTTGGCAAATGTCGCCGTGCCTCGCCGTGGTCGGCGACCACAAAAATAAGAGCGCGGGGGAGAAGGTGACCTTGCTCTGCTTTCGCACTGCGGAGCACGCGTCCTCGGGATAGACAGAATGTGCGCAGGAATGTGACGCGCTGGCCCTCCCCTCGTGACGACTCTGTGGCCCTGCTCTCCGGTTGGGTACGGTTACATGCGCATGGCCATGCTATGCGTGCGGCCCAGCGGCACATGAATTGGGTTTGCGTCGACAAAACTACAACTCCCAGGCTGCTCTTGTTCTCCCAGGCAAAGCGCAGTGCCGCGCTTCGCTTCGCTTCAGCAAATGCGGCCGAGTAAAAGACAGTTAGGACTTTTGTTTTGACTTTAAGTGATTCATTTTAGGGTGTCATTCCTGTGAGAGAGTTTGAACAAAAGGACCATTATTTTTTATGTGCCTGTCACCGCTTTGACGAGGCATGATACGTGTTCATGTTGTTATGGTGTCACTAGTGAGTATTGGGCATGCCGTGTCATGTGTAAAAGAAAAAAACCTCCCCTGTAAATACATGCCACACAAATCATTGCCTTCATTTATTAGAGTTCTTCAACTGACGTTTCCCTTCAACCAGCTGAAACTAATCCTCCCAACAGGTATAAATTCCCCACGTACCTTTTCCCCCTTGTGCTAGCCGTTTCTGGCGCCCCACCAATTTCACCTTTGCTTTATGTTGTTGACCTGCATTTTCTCTCCTCTTGTTATTTGATGTCCAACAGGTGGGGGGTCAACAACCTTGTCCGACGGCCAGGTGCGATCAGGTGCGAATTCCGAAACGCAACCTCGCTTAGAATGCCACATCCCGCACGTCAATAAAAAAATTCTGCTTTGAACGCATTTATGTCGTATGGGAATTTCTTACTACTGAATTTATTTTGGAAGATGACAATCTTTTCTGACAATGGAATAGACCACAAAACCCAGTTACCTAACAGTAACACATCATAATTAGTCATTGCAGGCTGCAAGCACAACCAGAGCACAGGAGACCAATGCTCTTCACACCTGGGAGAGGCAGAGAGACACTCCCTCTACGGTCGCCGGGGCCATCAGCCGTTGCCCCGGAGACGGCAGTCTGAGCGACAACGGGGCTGGCGACCACACGCGTCACACTCCTTCTACAGCAGCTCTCCAGGGGAAGGGAGTCAGAGACGGGGGAGAGGAGGGAAAAGAGAGCAATAAATAGAGGCAGGCTGCAACCGCCGGATCCCGAGGGCAGGCGTTTACCAGACGGCCTCCATTCTGTTTCGTCCGTCTGTAATGCAGCTTCCACTTATACAGTGCCCAGTTATGCGACTGGGCGTTTTACCGAAGCGACTTAACCACGCCGCTCGATGGTGCGACTTAGCCGCTTCTCAGCAGGGTAGTCGAACCTTCAACATCCCCGGGTACGAGCCCAGCTCCTGTCCCACTGCGGCACCCTTATTTCCCCTGATGTGGGGCGGCTGCCGAGACAGCAGCCCCCCCCTCTGGTCTCTGGAGGAGGGATGGCCCAATGTCACTGCAAGCCTCCAGCCCATGGGAGCCGAGACGTGGATACAGCCTGTGCCTTCTGCCCAGCGGGCTCCATGGTAACCGGCTATGAGTCAGCTGGTGCAGCACCTCTGAGTGACGTGCTGCAGGGGTCTGTGACCCACTTCTGGGCCGTGCAGCGTGTTCGCGTGGGTGTGCACATGCATGCCCGCACGCCCGCACACACATACGCATACATGTGCACATGTTTGTGTTGTGCATGTGTGTGTATGTGTGTTTGTGTGTGCATGATTGTGGGTGTGTGCAAGTGCACATGTGTGCATGTAAATGTTTGTGTTGTGCGTGTTTCCGTGTGTGTGTGTGTGTGTGTGTGTGTGTGTGTGTGTGTGTGTGTGCATGCGTGCGTGCTTGCGTGTGTGAGTGTGTATGTGTGTGTGCGCGTGTGCGTGTGTGTGTGTGTGCAGAAGAGGACAGTGAAGAGATATCCCTCACAGGAGCACCGGAGCATGAAGGAAGCGGATCTGATTCCAGGTTTCGATTTAATTTAATTTGCCGGCGACAGGGATTAGAGAATCCAATCGGTGGATGACATCAGGGCCAAGCCTCTGTCAGAGAGACGGGACATGCGTCCTCTAATTATTGCAGCCACCGTGTCCCCGGGACCCATCACGGCAGATGGGTCACATTACGTCGGATTTTCATATTCTTTATATTTTTTTACGGTGGCTTGGTTTAGAGAAGATAATCCTGATTTTAAGATTGAGTCTAACGGGAGAGAATGGCAGGATGCCAGTGCCCAGGGCCCAGGGGGGTGGGTGGCAGTCACAGCACATTTACAGCCCAATTATACCCTCTACTTATTTCGGTTTGCCCTCCCCACATGAACTCACCGACCGTCTCTACGAGGCAAGCTCATTCTCAGAGGGCAGCTTCCTTCAAGACGGAATTCGCCCACCCACATTTTCTGGAGACACCCTTATGTGCTTCTCAGCGAGTTCATGCCGCCTCACCCTCCCCCGTCCCCTGGGGCGGACAGCAAAAAGTCACCCCCAATCGTGGGGCTCCCCGCCAGGGCCGGTCTGGTACAGTCGGGTTTCCAAACTGCAACCGTGATAGGCAGCTCACACTCGTAAAGGACCAGCCAATACGGGTGCGTTAGACCGCTACGCTATCGGAGGCCCCCGTGTTAGCGTGACGCAGCTTTGGCTTCCATTTGAAAATGCCTTAAATCTATACGTCGTTAAGCTTATTTCATTACCATTGATCAAATGCAGGTACATAACTCTTAAGCAGAACAGGGATGCCGACTTGTGGAACAATGGTTTTAGAGATATCTCTTAAACGATGGCCGTTTGGGCAAGAGAATCATTGTCCCATCCAGTCAATAGCTCCAAATACCTGCTTAAGTTAGAAGGCAAAGGACTCTAAAACCCACGGAAACCCGTGTTGGACAAAAAGGTTAAACCGATCACAAGTGGCCACTGTTGGATACAAGCACAGAGGTGCATGACACAACATTTCATCATGCAATATTTGCCACATATACATTTGTGTATGAGATAATAATGTCTGTACAAACTGTACAAGTCTAGCAAACAGAAACAAGTTCTATCTGAAAGTATGTTCCTGACATGATAGATTTCAGCGTTGATAAGATGATCCAGTGGTTTTGTGCTTACGAAGCAAAAACAGCGACATGCTGCTCTGCCTAACACTGTAGGTTTCCATCCCATTACTCCCTGCTGCTCAAAACACAGTGACAGAACATGCCATGACAGAGCAAGCCCGCTGTTTCATCTTTCAAAATACAATTATTTTTCATTAGGGGAGTCATCTCCTCTCTCCTCTCCTCTCTTGCCCTCTCCTTCCCTCTCTAGTCTTAATCTCTCCTCATCTTTTTTTTGTTTTGCCTCCTCTCTCCTGTCCCCTCCCCCCTCTGCTCCTTTCCTTGCCTCCCTTCTTCTTCCCTCTTTTCCGCTCTCCTCTCCTCTCCTCTCATCCCTCCCCCCCTTCTCTCCACCCCTCAACCCGCTGCCAAAGCAGGGCCCTCTGATTCCGGCCAGCTCAAGGGGCCATTTTGTTAAGAGTGGACTCTCGACTAAACTGGCTCGTTTGAAGGGTACGGATGGCAGGGGCCGGAGAGATGCGGGTGGTCATCGGCCCGCAGGCTGTGTGGCCGGAGGAGAGGACCACAGCGAGAGTCAGGGGGTCTTTGCCCCGTCCGGCACGGTGAAGAGGGCATTGTGTTTTCATCTCACCTGGGTTTCCACTGGGCTGTATTCGAGCGGGGGAGGGTCGGCTTCGAACTTTCCAATGTTCCGGGGGATTTAAAGACTTTTGACGAGATGGCTTTGTACACGCCACACGTGAAGGTTCTGCACCTATACGCCCCGAGAGTGGTAAGGGCGGGGACACGGCAGGACAAGGGTTCGAATTGTGCACCAACATTGAAGAATTGTGTACAGAACAGTACAGAACAGAACTACACTGTGTAGTGTAATGGTTAGGGAACTGGATTTGTAACTCAAAGGTTGCAGGTTCAATTCCCAGGTAGAGCACAGCCGTGTACCCTTGAGCAAGGTACTTAACCTGAATTGCTTCAGTAAAATATCCAGCTGTATAAATGGATTGCATGTAAAAGAAATGTAAACTGTGTAAGTCATTCTGGATAAGAGCGTCTGCTAAACCGTAAAATGTAATGTAAATGTTTTTATGCGGTGCCGCCGTTGTTTGGCCCCATTGTTTGCTGCGTGAGAGGTTTGTGGTTCGAAAAAAGTCAAAAGCTCTCTCCCTCTCCTCCCTTCCCCTCCTCTCCTCATCTTCTCCGTTCGTTCCTTCTTTCCGCCCTCTATCAGCAAGAGGATTAGTGAAATGCGTCATCCCGCAATTTTACCCCATGTCCATTCAAAGATTAAGGAGCTGGCTTACATTTACCTCAGTGGAAACATAACTGGGACATATGGAGCTCAGTTACTCTTGATTTTTTACAATAAAAAAAGATTAAAGTCAGACAATGACTGTGTATATAATCTTGATATGGAAAGACCTGGACATTGGATATTCTCTCTCTGTCTCTCTCTCTCTCTCTCTTTGCTAAAATACACAGAACAGAGTAAGATCACAATGGCGATAGTTTGGGAAATCCAAAATTAACAATCCGTGGGACACACTGTGGAATGACATGATCCACAGATTGGATCTGGACTGCACCAGTGGCGACCAAGTGAGGCCAGGAACCCCGCAGGGTGGCGCCTAGTGTCACTCAGAAGACAGAAGGTTTCGGTTGGCAGGATATTTCTCACCTCAGTGCTAAATAGTTTGTTGCATTTTTGCCAGATCGACGCAGCCCTGACACAGTGCTCGGTATCGGCCCTGATGTTGGCCTCGCTGAACGGTGTCAACATCGTGCAGGCGACACACACACGCGCGCCGTCGTTTCCCTTCGTCGGACGTCCCCGGTCACGTGGCGAGCGAGTAACACGGAGAGCGGGGGAATCAATGCGCCGCAGAAAGGCGCCGTATTCGGTGACACCAGACAGGAGGTGCGGCGGAAAAGAGGATCTGGCTTTGGCCGTCAGCTCGACCGTAAGCAGAGAGGAAGGGTTTTTCCACATCCAATCTTAAGTGTGGGTAACAGGAGAGCACGAGGCCTCGGCCGTCCCAGGATGTTAGGAAAGATAAGGGGCGGCATTCTGTTACCCTGGGCCTTGTGTAATTAATGCCTTTCCATGTCCACTGTGCTTGTCTTTATTTCAGCAGCGCTTGTAATAACTGGCGGACGCACAAAGCGGGCGCCAGAGTGGAACTGGAAGGCTGTGAGGGCGGCTGTGCGTACATGCGCAACACGCGCAACACCGCAGTACAGCTCCCGTAACTCCATGGGTAGAGCGCGGCACTGGCAACGTTAAGGTTGTGGGTTCAATCCTGCGGGACTACACGTCCGTCGTTCGGATGGGACGGTAAAAACCGAGGTCCTGACTCTCTGTGGTGGTAAAAGATCCCATGGCGCTTTTTGAAAAAGAGTAGGGTGTTAACCCGGTGTCCTGGCCAAAATTCCCCAACAAAATCAATATCAATATATATATATATATATATGGAATTCATTCATTCCCTCCCTCCTCGCCTCTCCACTGTGTGTCTGATGTGTGGTGAGTTTGCACTGGCGCACTATGGCTGCCATCGCGTTCACCCAGGTGGGTGCCGCACATTGGCGGTGGTTGAGGTGAGTTGCCTCTATCATTGTAAGCGCTTTGAGTTGCCTGGAAGAAAAGCGCAATATAAATCCAATTATCATTCATCATACCATTATCATACAGGTCAACACTTCAAATAATGCATCACCACACACCTCTAAGTGCAGGATTAACGCAACATTCATTTGCATAACTATACAAGTGGTGGAATATATTGTAATATATAAACTCCCTGTTGGCTTTAAGTTTGTTTTCCCCACTGGACCAATATCCTGTATGCAGAGTAAACCCTGCTATGGTGCAGTGCACAGCTGTGGTGAAAAAAAACACACCTCTCTCTGTGTTATCGGTAGCGCACCCTGCTACTTAGCTACTTACCACCTGGCACTTTAGCGCATGATCAAACAATCTTCGGGTCTGGCGAGCCGAGGCCCCGCGCGGCCACGTTACGTAACCATGCCGACGCGCGAGGTGCTATATCGAATCTCTGCCCGCACCTGGGTACCGGCGGCGACCGGTTCCCTCGGTAATCCCTCCGCTGACTCAATTACCCGCTGCAGTGCCATGCCGCCGGACGCAGATCATAACAACAGACTGTGCCAGTTTTGGGGTTGGCAGGGCGGGACCAGGTGGATTACCTCTCTGTGGCAGGGCCACGCGTATCATCGACTTTCTCCGAAGTGGGGGAATTATTCCGTTGTTAATATAGGCAGATTTAAAAAAGAAGAGGAAAAAAAAATCTCCACGGATACGTTGGGTCATACTTCACATTCTTCGGTTCTTCATGACACCACGTTGGAAAACATCATGCTACCTTAACCCCTCCCACCTCATGGTTTCCACAAACCCACCATTGAGACTCCCTGCTGTGGTGCCTACTTTTTAGTACTCCTTTTCAGCACCGTCACATGGGAAATCAATGAATTTGTGGGCTTGGTTTGTGTGACTTTTAATTAAACATTCAAAATGAACTCCCACTGATGTGTTTATACACTACTACACAGGTGTCAAACTCCTTCCATCGAGGGTCAAGTGTATGCAGGTTTTTGTTGCAACCAATGCACCACACCAGGTGACTTCACTAATTAGCCCACTTCTTCAACCAAGGGAGGGACCTAATTTAAATCACCTGGTGTAGTCTGCAACAAAATTCACAGGCGGTGGAATGAGTTTGACACCCCTGGACTACTAGATACACTTAGATGCAGAAAAATGGTCAGTGTGTCCCGAAGGATACTTTTAATTCTTTCAGTTCTTATTCACAGGCCAGATTTACTAAGACAGTCGCAGCGCAAACATGGTCGCTATTTTGTTGCTGCTATTTTGCAGTTGCAAATAGCGACACATCAACATTAACAACGCATTGACTAAGAGAGGTTCTAATTACGCAATCGAAGAAAGGAAATGCCCTCATTCGCAATGTTGTGGTAGGGGACACAGTATGGCGCGCTTGCATGTCAAGATGACAAAGCGCCAAGAAATGCATACGGAGCAGCAAGGGAAACCATGAGGAAAAGAAAACATTTTACAGATCAGGAAATATAGGTATTGGTCAACGAGGTGCAGTCACAACAAAGTGACATCACAAAAAGACATAATTCATTAGGCACAACAAACTGAACCGTAGATGATGTGAAGAAGATATGACATGACCTTAGGCGGTGTCCAAAACAAGAACTTTCCTAGAACATAGTGCAGGACAAAGACCCGGGCGGGTGGTCCAAATGAAGAAAGAATATTAGAATAAGAATAAAGAATAGAAAGGGTTAAACTTGTGATGGGAGAAGGCCACAGAGAGTCTGAAAGTGAAACTGTATTCACAATGAATTCTATACCCTCCTGACTGCATAAGACAAATGTTCAAATTCAGAACTGCATTTTTATACTGACTGCTAGCTGATGACAAATTGGTCAATATAAATACTGTGTCCTTTCATATGATTTTTATTTCAAGTTCCAATAAATAATACTGTATGTATGCTGTATAGAATATATATTTAAAATTCTGACTTAGCTGCCTGTAGATACAGGTATTCCTGAAAATAAAGCTGTCTTGACATGAACCTAGGAAAGCGCAATACAAAATGGGAATTGTGAAATACCTAGGCGATATCAGCGCTCGTAAAATACTGCCTGGTTTCAAGAGTTCTTAAAATTCTCATGCAAAGGGGAGAGTCGCAAATAAGGTCAACTCTCCCTCAGAGTTTAACTCTGGGTGTATTGCTGCCCAAGATATAAGGGATAGATAAAATAATAGAAACATCAAACAATGTGGTCCTTTTTTTTTAGAATAACCAAATGAAAACAAATTCAACACACATTATTTTTTTCATTTATTTTTTCAGATTTTACCAAGTTTTTCTCCCAATTTGGTAGCCAATTACTCCCGCTGTGCTTAGTTAAATCCCCTCCCTCATAGTTCGCTGCCATAGCCCTGTGACCGGCAGTGACAATGGCGAAGCGCTGCCTCCTCCGACTCGACTGTAATTCCGGCACCCCAGAACCACTCCTGTGCGCAACGACATGTGTCGGCTTCCCTCCCCCCTCCCTGGGGCGGACAGCCAATTGCCACCCCAGTGGCATTCCCAGCTGTTGAAACCACTAGACCACATGGGAGGCACAATGTGGTCCTTTTTGGGTTGTTGTTTTGTCGTTTTTAACAACTATCCTATTAAATGTCCATCTATCCCTGTCGGTGAGTTTCAACTTGCGACCACTGTTCCTCTTTCCTGATGCAGTTTTTCCTTGATTGGCGTATGCCCTGTTACCCATGTCACATAAAATAATGTATTAATCGATTTTGTGATTTATCGGGACAAATAATTGGTCAGTTCTAATATATTTCATTTTTTATAATTTTTTTCTGGGTCTGTATCATGACTGCAACGTGTCAACTTGTGCTGCCAGCCAATGCTTCCTTTCACTTCGCAGTCCTCCGGCTGAGTGGCGCCACCAATGCCCCGGAGGAGTGTACTTCATGCGCAGCTGGTCGCATGCAGACTGCAGGCACCCGCTCGTCCAGAGGAGGTCACTGCTGTTCGATTGATGAGGCATGGATTGTCCCGCCTACTGAAGCTTACCCTCCCTGGCCAATCCGGCGGCCCCTCCCTGTGGGGGTGCGGGCTACAGTCAGCACTAGCGCCAGTGGCGATTTTAGACCCTATTTAGTGCCTGTCTTTCATCTCAGCCCCCCTGAAAATATTGGGGAATGTAACAGTAAATTAATTAATTAAATTTAGGCTTGTGCTTTGCATGTGTACATCTCACATTCTCATTGGGGGCTGAGCCCCCCCCTAAAGGTTAAATCCTAGAATTGCCCTGACTAGTGCAATAAGGACTTGATACCAGACTGTGGGGTGCATGAACCCACTGGAACCACAGCGTCTTAGCGGGATGATCCTCAACCAACCCCAGCCCACCCCACAACCCAACCGTATCCGATGACTATATCCGTCAGCTTTAAAGTGGGCCGAGTCCGCTGTCCGTCAACGTTCTCTAGGCGGCAGTGTAGTATAATGGTTTGGGAGCTGGGCTTGTAGCTCAGAGGTTGCTGGTTCAATTCCCAGGTGGGGGCACTACTGTTGTACCCTTGAGCAAGGTACTTAACCTGAATTGCTTCAGTAAAATATCCAGCTGTATAAATGGATTGTATGTAAATAAATGTAAACTGTGTAAGTCGCTCTGGATAAGAGCATCTGCTAAATGCCTAAAAGGTAAAATTTAAAATGCCTTTCCCCGTCCCTCGATCCATGAAGGTTTACAGCGCCCACTAGCTTTGGGAGGTGGAAGTGAGCACTGAATCCACACACAAGGGGGTGAAAGCAGGTATCCAGGATGTCTCAACACCTCCCCACTGAAACTGCACTACATCTCAGCCAATGCTCACCATGAAGGGGGCCCAGGGACTTCTCATTAAAGTGGAAAAATTGTTTTCCGCTTGTAAAAATATATATTTTTGGGATTTCCACATTTAAATAAATAAATTGCATATTTTAGACTTTTCAGACAAGATAAACATTGGCTTATATGGATCCATGATATAAAGACGTTTTATGACATGATTGCGTGTACTAGTGTGCTAGACAGCCACTGCATTGCAGACACAAAGGTGTCAAAGTTGACCATGCTATTCAGGTGGAGGTCCTCACCCACAGGGTGGTGAAAATGTTTGGGAACCCCCACCCACCTGACATGTCTCCTTAGCCACCTGACACACCTAGACTCCCTGACCCGCCCTCCTTCCTGTCAGAGCCAGAGAGACAAAGGGAAGTCATGTGTTTGTAAAGAGAGAACCTTTGGAATCCGTTTGTTTTTGTAGGGGGGGGTGAAACCTTATCCGATGGCCTGCCTGTCGGCCTGCACCCCTTTGTGGTGAAAGGTGATATGAACTCAGTGAAACCATTACACCTCTCCTCGCGTTCTTGTTCGAAATCGGGGTTAACTGCCCTGACTAGCTCCTGGCATGAGATAGTGGGCAGAATACATGAGAATGGTCGATGAGGAGAACAGGTCATTCAGCCCTGCCAGCTGTGTCCCTTTTTCCTGCTGTCTAGAGGGCATCCAGCACTACATCAAGCCTGGCCTCGAACACCCCAACGATCTCTGCTTACAGCACCGCTACTCGGTGCAGTACTATGGCATGGAATTCTGCGCATTAACAACTCCGTGTGTGAGAAAACACTTCCTGATGACAGTGTATGCAGATGCACCCACAGACTCACATAACAAATGTGCACACACACATGCACAGACATTCATACACAGACACATACACTCACATATACACACTAATACACACACACACACACACTCACACACTAATACACACACACACACACACACACACACATACACACACACACATACACACACACATACACCAATGCACCCAAGCATGCACACAGACACACACAAACAAACACAAACACACACACACAGACACAAACATTTTAACAATTTATTTATGTCAACATAAAGAAAAGCATACAAGGACACAAATACTGAAGGTGCAGTAAAGTTGCATTCACAGAATCATGGCATAGATCTTCAAAATACAAAAAACACATTACTTATGGGTATAAGTAGCAGCGTCTCCGCCATATATGGCGGCTGCCAATGATAGCAGAGACAGCACAATATTTTGCTAGCCTTTTAGCCCCCTTTTTGGGCATCCCAAGTTGTTGAAACCCTCTAACAACCAACCTGTGAGTATGTCCTAGGCTGCCAAATATGAAAATGGATAGTCTGCACCTACAGCCTAGCTCTGAGATGGTATTTAGGAGTGGTTGGTATTTAATGACCTTGGTCATAAAGGCTTCCTCTAGGCTAGGGTCAAAGGTGCAGGCTATCTCTAATACAGACAACTTCTCTGGCCTCTTCATTAACAACAACAACAACAACATCTGGTGTATTGGCAGACAACTGTGTAAAAATGTCTAGGTTACTATCACAGAGATGGAACATGGAAGGATTGACACGGGAATGTTTGTACATTCTCACTGAAGAAGAGAAATGGTTTAATATGTCCTTCACTATGAGGTCCACTATTCTGTCGTGCTATGTACATTCCTTTGTAAGCATAACAGCCATTCAAGATGTGTGACATTGTTTCAGTGACCTGTTCTGTGGTGTGGTGTAAGTAATGGGGAACCTGAGTAGTAGGAAACCAGATAGAGAGATTGAGTCTGGTAGGAAGGACTTGTAGTCTGGCTTTTACAGTAAATGTGACAATGTCCTCATTGAGCGCAGTGTTCTTAAAGAATGAATGAGAAACAGAATGATCCACACATACATACACACAGACACACACACACTCACATACACCAATGCACCCAATCACACACACACACACACACACACACACACACACACACAATCACTATAATTTTGAGTACTTTCTTCACATCGATACAGGTGGAAACGCACAAGGGAACAGTTACTCTGGGTCATTAGCCAGAGTGCAGCACGATGAATAAAACAGGGGAGACCTTATATGATATGTAATATGGACGTGACGGTCAAACCGTAATTTGGTCTCCTGTCTCTTAAACTTTGACGTCTTCACACTGTGCTAAGCCATGCCACGGAGGTACGACTCCACGCCTGTCTGAGTGTTTGCTCGTAGGAGGAAATGGCAGCCTAATTGTCTCAATTAGGCGACTGCTGAACAGCATTCGGGCCTGCTTGGCTTTATGAGTTATAAAAAAGGAGACTTTATGGGAGGAGAGAGTCTGCGGCCGCTCATAGTGGCTCCTCGGTCGTCTCTTCTGTTGGGAGAGTGGCGTGTAGGAGACGGTGGTCCACCCATGAATCGAGCGACACTGAAATGACAAAAACTCCTGGGCCTGGCATTACATCACAATAAAAAAAAGAGACTGAGATCACTCTCTGCTACAAATAGGCAATCCACCTTTGTAATTCCATCATTTACAGTGCAAGTGAACGCAAACATGTACACTTTACAAGGCATATAATGTAAGACACTTGGTTGGTTGGTTGGTTGGTTGGTTACAGCATTAGATTTATGTCTAAGGTTAGGGTGAAAGGTTGGTCCTGGAGTGCTGGAGACGTTTCTTGTTTTTGCTCCAACTGAAGTAACTGGTTTAATTATGAGGATGAATGAACGCAGGTGACCATGTGCTGGAGATACTCAGCGTTTCACCATTCAGACTCTGGATATTCAATTGCTCAGACTCCTAATAATGGACGGAACCGTGTAGTCCAGCTCAGACGGAACTAAAACCAGAAACGTCCGCTCCAGAGCTGCCTACCCCAGGGCTGGAGGGTAGAGCTAGGATTCAGATGCGATCGCTCATCTCACCTACCACCGATAACTCTGTGAGGAGATGTAGGCCCAATGTTAATACTGTGCAGTCCTAATATGAGTGCACAGCTAGATTGGTGGTGTTTTTACCCGACTACGGTCACCCTAACCCGTCTGCACTGCATCTCCACACAACAGCACAACTCTCTCTCCTCCTCCAGAGAAAAACATAATTTGCACAACAGCCATTTGTGTAGAAACTGACTGATAGACGAGGAAGCCTTTCTGCTGAGGTACATATTCATCCATCGCTGTCCATCCACAGAAGCATTAGAGACCGTGAGTGGACACCTGTCCTAGGCTGTGGACATGAGGTCATTGTGTGTGTGTGTGTTTGTGTGTGTGTGTGTGTGTGTGTAGGGGGCCGGGGCGGGAAGGGTGTTATGACAAACCCAATTATTGGGCCATAGAGGCATGAGGGCACTATTTATACAACAACATCAACAACAACCAATGCTGACATTTTCACCACTCCTCCCACTACAATCTTGTGACCCCTGTGTGTTGGCACACGGAACGACCCCCTACCCCCTGAGTCCTGTCCATCCTAATGTACCCCAAGAGAAGGGGCACTGAGAGGCAAGGACGACTCTACTCTTACGCATAACATAATAATATATGTGTGAGAGAGAGAGACAGACAGAGAGAGTGAGAGAAAGAGAGAGAGAGACAGAGAGAGAGAGAGACAGAGACAGAGAGAGAGAGAGAGAGAGAGAGAGAGAGAGAGAGAGAGAGAGAGAGAGAGAGAGCAAAAGGGAGAAGCTAATACAGATTTTTCCTTTCATGGACACGTCGTCTTCCCCCCTGGCAACTCACAACTTTGAGCCCCGAGAGTGTTTCTCATAGCTCTAGCTCACCAACAGGGGCCCCCAAATGTTTCCAGCGAGGACAGCTGTATGCTAAATTTACCGCCCCCCCCACCACCCCCTACCTTTAGGAAAAGACACAGGTCTGGGATTTCAAACGTCCCTTCCCGTCTCCGCTGGGCAGCAGGAGACCTGGACTAGCTTTGGGGGGAGAAAAAACACAACGCACTTAGCGGTAACCAAGGCGACAGGACTTCTCAAATGTGTGCCGACTCGACAAAAGTGTTGCTGTGAGTGAGTGGGTCTTGGCGGTTCAGGGTTCTGAATATATGAGTATATTAAGGCGCATTTGTGTGCGTTTTGTCGGTTGAGGACAGGTCGTCTTTTCTATATCTGTAGCATCAGCCCATCAGTCCACAAGCTGACAGGGAGAAGGAGGCTGTTTACATTTCCATCCACAATATGTATTATTTAACTTGTGTACTGTATGTACACACGTTGTATATGTGTAGTCTAGTGAGGAATTAGAGAACAGATCATTCATGATAAAAGTGAGCGCCTCAAGAAACCAGCACACGGGCACTCGGGACCCCAGCTAGCACCTTGACACAGCCCCCCAACGACGTGCAACGTTATACAAATTTCAATTCCATATAAAATAAAATATGATTCCATTGGTTTTATTGGTTCTGAAACATTGCTGCAGGGCATTGACTGATGATGCCAGTAAATTATTTGTACCAGATACCCACGTGTGTGTGTGTGTGTGTGAATAACCAAAATGGTTGCTTTCAGTCCCTACACATGGACAGACTTCCACCGTGCGACTCACACGGAGCGAACTGCTTTTTTAAAAAACGGCCGCGGAAACCATCGGCATGCATCGCGGCCTTGAGAGAAACAAGCGCCACCGTTCTCCTGAGAGCTCAGATACCTGCTTCATCGCATTAGCGTTCGACTAGACTTCAGCTGTCCCTCTAACGGCGGGGCAAGTTAGGTCTTGGTTTTTCCGTGGCTCAGGCCACTATTGAAAACTCTGGCGACGGTGGGCAGAAACGTAGATTTTTTTTTTTGTTCACAGCGCGGAGAGCGCTGTCTCGTTAAGGGGCGGCGGTCTAAATCACGCCGGGGCCTCTGGTTCACCTCTTCCTTGCGGCGTGAGTGGCGGTGGCGGCGGTCGCTGAAGGAAAGTGAAATGTGTCCCCCCCCGCGTTAGCGCCCGCGGAGTCTGCAGCTGTTCGGATCGTTAACACCGGCCTCGTCTCCTCTCCTCAGGTAGATATAGCGTTTAGTCAGTCCCCGTATTTAAATAGTCAAAACATCTCGTCCAGGCTACCAAACAACACATGCGGCACATATTTGGAACATAGATGTGTCGCATTACAGCTAACCCTTACCCCGCTCCTCTCTCTCTCTCTCTCTCTCTCTCGCTCCCTCTCATTAATCTCCGGCGGCCATGTTGGATCTTTTATCAGATATTCCTGGCTCTGATGCCTCGCTGCCGTTTATACCTTCGGAGGCCGATGCCACTTGCGCATAACTTAATGGCCGTCGGAGAGTATCGCGTTCGCCCGCTAGGAGACCGCTCAGGAAAGGCGAGCCGGGCGGAGCCCTGCCCGTCACTCACCTGGGTGCCCGGGTCACACTCTGCAGGCCTTGGCAAGATGCGCGAGCGCCTGGCGAGCTGTGATTGGGTGTACGGTCAGGAGAATGGGGCGTGCTCCGGAATGTGGCCGGAGGTCCAGATTTTTTGTGACGCTGGGAAACTTGTTTACTGTGCCCACTGATATTCTATTGTTCCATTTCCTCGCACTGTCCTCGAACCGATTGGCTGTATCTACTCTCATGTCTGTATAATATATAGTATAATATAATATATGCCATTTGGCCAACGCTTTTATCCAAAGCAACTTACAGTAGTGAACTCACACACTTTTCAGTACATGTGGTCCCAGTGGGAATCGAACCCAGGAACCTAAGCGTTATCAGTGCCACGCTCTACCTACTGAGCCACACAGAACCACCAGGCGTGGATGGGTGTGGACGTGTGGGGGTTTGTTTTTAACGCATTATACCCGTTTCTCTTTCTCTCCCGTGATTTCTGTTTCTCCCTCCCTTTTCCTTTTCTTCCTCTTCATATGTTCTTCCTCTCTTCCTCCCTCTCTCTCTCCTTTTCCCCCTTTCTTCTCTTCTTTTACTTTCTCTCTGATTTCTGCCTCTCTCCCCTTTTCAGCCCCACTTTCTTGTTTCCCTCTCTGCCTTTCCTCTCCCTCTCCCTCTCTCTCTCTCAGAAGCATTGCAAGCGGGTCACATCGCTCGTGCCTTATCGCCCATCCATCTGCAGGCACGAATCCAGGGAGAGAGAGAGAGAGCGCGGAGAGAGAGAGAGAGAAAGAGAGAGAGTCTAAATTTGAATGAGATTGTTTTTTTGCTGCTCTGCCCTCTACAGTTGCCATTGTGTGGGCTTGGATTACACGCAGGAGAAGCAGGTGGAAGAAAAACAAGCAAGTGACACTGGATGCAGGGGGGCCATAATTTAAGTGTGTGCCAACCGCTGGCCTCTGTCCTCAGCTGACTCGTGTGCGTGCGCCGGTCAAATCCAGAACCAAGCCCGACGGGAGGCGTCTGCGGCGTGCGACCGTCACGCTCGCCGCGGGGCAGGTCCCACGCCTCGGACCGAGATCCCACGCTCTGCTTCGCCAGCGGAAACCTCACTTCTGGAAGGCTCGCATCGAGAAATGGCCGCTTTGTTTGAGCTGAATTTTGGAGCTGAAGTGGGGCCGTGCTGGCCACCTTCGTCAGATTAATCGAGGCCTCTTAAGACGCCTAAAATGTGAAATTTTTGGCGCAAGGATTCGTTTTCCAGAGTGAGAGTGATGATGATGATTTAGGGTTTACAGCAGCACCTGTTGTCTGTCATTTGAGCACAAAGTTCCATTTTTGGCTCTCTTTCTAAAAAAACCTAGGCATAGGACACTCTGGAAGATTTCAAAACATCAGCATTTCCCCACCCACCCTTCTCTAATGACTCCAAGTCCCCTGATGCAGCCGCCCTGTCAAGTTAATAAATATCTCTTCTCCTCTGTAGATGACAGGCCCTGTAAAAATAAAAGGTTAAAGGTCATTCAAGCCCTCCATTACTGGCCCATTAGCGGTTTAGGTACCGCGCTGCTGTCCAGTCTAAAAACGACTGACCTACATTGAGCGCAGTGAATCTTAACCTGACATACACAGACGCACACACGCACACACGCACACACACACACACACACACACACACACACACACACACACACACACACACACACACACACACACACACACACACACAACTGTTCTGCCAATCAGCATGACAAGAGGGATTAAATACTACAAGTGGCCCAGCTTCTGACTGTTCTCGTGGGATACTGTTATTCCTCGATGTAATGGACCAAAATGGCTTGACAGTCATTTCAGGCTCAGGTAATTCTTCCCAGAATGCACTGCTCCCAACACCACTCATACGTCAATAACCCCTCGTACAAAATGTCTTCCTCGTTGAATGCATTCTGTACGAGTGTTACCGCCATAAGAACTTGCTGGACAGGCTTGACTTTGGTTCGGAGTCAACGGACGGATGGATGAAAAATACGGTGACAAGTTCGCGAAATGAGAGACGCACGTGCGTACAGATTGTACGCATTTACAAATCTTTTTTTGCGCACGCACATATTTTTGACCGTGCTTTCACACACACAAGTAATATAATTCAGTCCGGGTTCAGGACCGAATCCTCTCTCGCTATGTAACCTGCGGTGAGTTTCGCGGTGAGAACTGCTGAGGTAGCCTCGGTTACGGCATCGGCATGTGGAGCCAGGCTCTCCACGGTGGCCCTGCTTGTGGCCCACGGGATCTGTTCGTGTCGGCACCCCTGAGTCAGCCGGTCCGACATTGGACAGGGACGACACGCCCCCTCCACCCCCGCCCCACCAAGGTATTCATGGAATTCTCAAGACGCAACGCGAGCCCACTTCTGATGACATAATCGGCGTCTCGCATCGCGGACGACCCGGGTTCTGTGTGGGATCCGCTTTCAGATTAATGTCCTTAATGCTGCGATGTGCGTCGTTTGCGGGTTGCAAGTGTCCACTTTCACTCCTTACAGATGCCCATCCTCTGGAAATCTCTCGGATCGAGGGCCCGTCTTTTGTTCGCCGTCTGCGCTCGCTTACCTTTGAGAGGGGTGAGTCATGCCCTGCCACCCGAGACCTGAGGGTGGCTGTGCATGAGAAGGGGGCATCCTGGTGGGCCGGTCAGAGGGCTGGGGGCTGCAGTGCAAATGATTTCTATTGACATTTTACATTTTAGGCATTTAGCTGATGCTCTTATCCAGAGAGACTTACACAGTTTTACATTTCTTTACATGCAATCCATTTATACAGCTGGATATTTTTACTGAAGCAATTCTGGTTAAGTACCTTGCTCAAGGGTACAACAGCAGTGTCCCACCTGGGAACTGAACCAGCAACCTCTGAGTTACAAGCCCAGTTCCCTAACCATTACACTACACTGCCGCCTATTGAATTCTAGTGGCTGACACTCATGCAGAGAGACACTCTGTGGCTCAGTGGGTAGAGCATGGTGTTGACAGTGCCTAGGTTGTGGGTTCAATTCCCACTGGGACCACATATACTGAAAACTGTATGCATTCACTAAGTCGCTTTGGATAAAAGCATCTGCTAAATGGCTTATACGTATATATATATATATATATATTATTATTTTTTTTCAGAATGAATTCAGGTTAAGAATCTTGTTCAAGGGCCCCCTCCCCTTCCCTCCCCCTCGAACCTGCAGCCGTGTGGCTTCAAAGCCAGGTGCCCGAATCACTGCACGCCACCCTAACATTTAAACAGTAATTCCTTCACTTTTTTCCCGTACCTGTGATATGCTCTCGTGCGTAAAAGGTGACCGGAGCACCTGGGGCGGAGCCAAACCGAGCGTGTCATCTTCACACACACGCACACGCAACAGAAATACAGCAGTGCACCCCTGAAGAGCCATCTGGCAATGTCCGCCAGGTGCCCGGTGTCAGATGGACGGGTGAACTCCTGGCACAGGGGTCATCCTGGGGGTGCTTGTGCTGGCCCTGACAGATACAGCGGATACCCTCATCATCAGAGCCTGAGCCAAGTGGCAGCAGCGACACTGGGGGACAGACACACGGCCTTAATCAAGCCAGACGGACAGCAAGGGCTGAGAGCTCAGGAGGGATCCGGACCCCTGCTGGAGTCCTGACCTTCTACTTCTTAATTATCCCCATTATTGATTGCCCTCATCAGGCTCAGTCTGTTCTGCATAGGCAGGGGTGTGTGGGCGTGGGAACGGGGGGGGAGGGGGACAAACACAAAGTGTCCCTCTATGGAAAATGTCAGGGGGCTTTGAAGAACCGGACTCTGATGAAGTTTGCCCTGACTTAATCGCAATAATTTAATCATTTCTGAATGCTAGCAGATGTTCATTATGGTGGCAATTGCCGCGGTTAAGCCTGTGTGGAACCTGGCACGCATAACGAGGGGCCAAAGCAGAGGCCTCATCTTGTGGAACTCGCCAAAGAAATTCAGAGGCTTGATGACTTTCGCACCAAGTGCCACCCGAGATGTCCCCCAGTTCTCTGACAGGAGACCAGCAAGTGATTTTATGTTTTGCTGTACAAGCTAAAATCTTGAACAGCAAAAGACAGGCACTCGGCTGCTAACATGAGGGCTTGGAGATTCGATTCCCAGGTGGGCCTTTGATGTTGCGCTCTTGGGCAAGGTGTTCAACCAGCTTTTCCTCAGTAAATATGTCAGGCTGTGTAAACAGATGATATGTTAGGACAGAAGAAGTGGAAGTCATGGCATTTGCTGAGCAGACATTTTTTTTTTACAAATAAATCAATATAATGCGTGCCTACAGATTACACACACACACCATCCCCACTCCCCACACACACACACACACACACACACACACACAGATACACACACCTTGAACACAGACATTGCACAACCTCCCATACCAGAAATCAGGCTTCCAAACGGATACAAGATCCACGAAGCTGCAAGATGGAGGAGACGATCAGGAGAGAACACGCAGGGTGTGGATCGGGCCTTGTCAGGAGGAAGAAAGCTGAGATCTGCCATAAGTGTTTGCGAAAGGTGCAAATCGCTGGGGCATCAGGCAGGGATCAGGGGCGGAGACGCCACCGGACAGGGCAGACGTGGGGGGGGCTGACGCCCGTCGATGCTGGCGCCGTGCGTGCGCCTTGAGTAAGCGAATTTCAAGCGGCTACGCTGACAGCACGGCATGATCTCCACGTGCTCCACAGAGGGGTGTGTGTGCTGGCTCGCTCACGGGGGGAGGAGGGAGAACACGGGTTCCTTTTACCCCCCCCGTCATGTATACCAACCCCAACAGGATGGTGGGGGTACCGGAAGCTTAACGAGTCTGAATATAGACCCATCTCATCGCGGCTGTATCTGCCCTCGTCCGCTTGTTGATCTAACATCTGAAGCTCACTAGACTGCTGCTTTTTTTAGTCCGCGAATAGCAGAGTATGATTTATACCGCGAGCGTTACATATCGCCGCTTGTTTGGTCTTTGTGTTTTCAGTGTATCGCTATGTACTGCACATTGTTCTGGTATCTCTCACGTCCAAAAAAGGGACGTGGCGCAGATGACGAAGGAGCACCTGAACCGAAATCTATAATCCCAGGATGTACTACTTACGTCTTACTACTTACTTACTACTAACTACTTAGTTACTACTACTTTACTTACGTCTGGTCAATCCACCCACATGGCACTGTTGCTATTTTTATGTTTACGTCCATCTCCCTGCGAGCCGTGAGCGTCCAAATGGCACATACGCAGGGAGTCAAAAGTCAAATAAATTACAAAGACGAACTGCACGCCACAATCACCCAGACTGATTGGAATTTGTGTTGTTCAGCCGGGTACAGCCACTGTAAGCACATGCTTTAATTGATGACTGGACTAAAACTATTTTAGCTAGGGCGACCAGATTTTCAAGACCTAAAACCAGGACTGGAAAAAGAAAATCAATACGGTGTTGTTCCTCAAGAGGTCACTTTTTTTTGACAGGCACTTCGAGGCTCTATACTAAATCCGCATTTTCGCTTTGGCATTTTAACGAGATGAGACGTCCGACAGTGACTGTTGTGATTTTAGGGCCTGATCTTGGACCAGCCGTGGAGGGCAGAACGTCATCACAGCTGTGCAGAATGTGTGCACCGTATGGCTATGTCCGAGGGCGAGCTGGAAACTGGGACATTTTGGCATAGTTTGTGGGGACGCGCTGCTCAAAACCAGGACTGTCCCGGGCCAAATCCAGATGCCTGGTCACCCTAATTTGAGCTATTTTGTGTATATATACATATATACTGTACCGCTGTCATCATGCATTGTGACTGCCATCCATGCCAAATTCCCTTCGCCAACAGGACTCTGTGCTGCTGGCGATGGGAAGGTAAGCAAGCGGAGGATGCTCAAGAAATATTATAGATGCATAGTAATATACAGTATACTATTTAGTGATCCTGTTTTTAAAATGTTTCATTTCAATAAGTCTCCTGTAAATTGTATGAATTAATTGTATTTTAATGTAAACACTTAACCAAAATTGTGTGCATGAGACAAAAACATATTGAAAGAGAAAAGAAGTACATAAAAATCCAACTATCGATGTGTAATACACACTGAATGGTTGTGAGCAGCAGTAACTTATACTGTAAAGCATCATGTTCAAAGCTCCAGAGGCTTAGTGTAGTGAGCTTGAATCCATGGAAAAACGGATGGGACAGCAGTCTTATTCCTCGGTGCCGAGCTGTATTGAAACTGTTTGTCTCCAGGCTAACAGGCTAAGCAGATGCACGCTGTCTGTTCTGTTGACAACCGTAACCACGCACTTGCTCTCAGGTGCTGCGGAGGTGCACACAGTGGGTATTGTTGCCTTGAAAAAAGTAGTTCCACTTTGGGAAACATTGTGTGAAAAAAGAAAGGCCTGCCAAGTCAATATTGGTCTTTATTTAATTCTCAATATGTGGCCAGAAAAGATAGAGGTTAGTCTGGGTTATTTCGGTGTGCCATTTGTCTTTGGCAGTTATTTTGACAATTGACTCTCGTTATGTTTGCCATATGGACGCTCACGACTCACAGAGAAACGGACATAAACACAAGTATCTACAACGCCTTGGGGATGGATCAACGAGGCATATAGTAAGTAGCACATAGTGAAATTGTGGATTTTGGTCACAGTGCTCCTTGAAGAGCGAGACTATGTTGCGAGGCATTCGCCAAAATCCTGTGGGACTGTGGGTGGAACGGTGACTCTAGAGGCAAAATGAATGATTCAAAAACTGGGGGGAAAAAATGTTTGTGTGGCAATACAGGTGGAGCAGATGCTATTTTGGGCATATGTGGAACTGGATTGCTCATATAATGTTTGGCCTTGGTTGTCACACACACACACACACACACACACACACACTGCATGCTGGATAGAAGGATGGGCACACATACACACACACAGAGCTCCAACAGGAAGATGGTTCAGTCTGACATCCTGTTTTCAGTCCTTTTCCCCGAAGAAGCGGACTTCCCAAATCCACGCGAAAGAGCATGTACACACACACGCTTTACATACACACACTCATCTGTGACACAACCTCCCACATTACAAAGAAGACGATGGCGTCTCCGTTCTGCACGCACGTTCTGTCTGAATTGGGGATGGGGGAAAACAATGGATTCTAATGGATTCTACCCCTTTTCTTTTCCTGCGCTCATCCCCCTTTCCCTGTCACTTTCCCCCGTCACCATCACTTCACGCAACTCCTCTGTGCGTTTCCGTTTTCCGAAAAAGAGCGTGTCCAGTCGCAGCTGAGAGGCAAAGCGAGCCAGGCGATTGAGTTTCGCCATCCTTGCGTGAAGGGACAGTAGCCCTGTCCTGGACGGGTCAAGTGAGCCTTTGTTCGATTGTACATTCTCTCATTGAATGTATTCAAAAAAAGATGAAAGGGAATAAAATGTCCATTAGGTAATATCCACTATTTTTCCCCCTCCCCAAAAGCACTCAACGACCTTGCATAAAGGTCAGTAACATCCAAGCCTTAAACCCAAGCAGATGCTCTTTATATAAAGCAAAATTCAGGACTCTGAATGGAAGTTTTTCAAGGAATTTGCAAGAGCGTCATAGTGCCAGTCAGTTTTATCTTCCTGTAGTTTTGAATGTTTTCTTTCACGTCCACTTTTTTGGCTCATCTCCAATGACAGGAAGGCCATCACTTCCTTTTCCTGTGACTCTGTGGGGGCATCACCATACGTGATGTCATGATAGACACTACGTGTGAACATGACGGCCACAACACCAGGCCACTACTCAGTCTGTGAGATATCTATTTATTGGTGAAAAAACGGAAGTAAACTTCTTAAGTTTAACCTTAGCACCGATGTGTGGGTCTTAAGCCCATTTTAATAACCCTGCACTGAACCAGGATCATAGCTGCTCAGTAAGACTGAACAACACTAGACCTCTGTTCAAATAGATTTTGCTAGCAGTGCCGGTGTAGCGCTAAGAGAGCAGAGCTTTTAACCAGAAGGTTGTGGGTTCCAATCCTAAGTGGGGGCACTCTTATAAATATCGTAGAAGTCATCATCTGTGGTATAAATTGGTAATGAGTAAAATGTGTGGCACTCTAGATCTAGAGATCACTTTGCTAAGCAAATAAACAATGGGCATTTGTCTTCCCGCGTGTCCCAAGACGACCCGCCCCCGCCACCACACCCACCCAATAAAAAGTGAGGAGACAAAATGGATTATTGTGTAAAAATACCTCTTGTATTGAGTTTACATCATCTTCACAATTGCACACAATCAAGGTTGAGCAATCTGAAAAAAGCCATACACATTTATTCACCACAGCAAGTGAACAGTCGACAGTCTTTAGCACTGTGAGCGCCTCCCGGATGTGCTGAGAACATAAACTCTAACTAAAGAATGACCTTACATCCCAGACCCCGCCCGTCTCTTCTCTTCTCACCTGTAGTGTCCATAGCAACTGTTGTATCTGACACCTAACTAACCCCCAAGCAGGTACACAAGGTGGCCTTCTTCTCGTGTACATTAGTCCACCACACTGCATCTGTGGCCTAAATTCACAGTGATACGAGGGAGATCGACACACTACAGAGATCTGTATCTGCTCAAGGATCCACGCTGCAACATTGATCGCATCCCACAGTGCATTGCGGCTCGCGGTTCAGTGCTCTGCGACGCGTGCGTCTGGCTCACTAAGCGTTTCCCTCTGCCGCGAGACGCAGTTTCTGGGAAGCCGAAACTCCGAACGCAGAGAGCACAATTGAGTTCTTGCGTTTTCTAGCGATCGGGGCGGTTGTTACGGCGATGGCGGCGTGTTAACGTGCGTTAGGGGGGGCGCAGGTGGGAAAGCCTTGGGGTTTGGAAACACCGGCGAGCCGTCGGACCGCAGGCACTGCAGAGCGGGGTGCGGCGGCACCAAGAACAATCTGACAAACTGCCAGCCAATTACGTTTAAAATGCACTGATGTGGACTCTTATTTAAAAAAAATAAAAATAAAAAAAAATAAAAAAATAAAATAAAAAAAAGATGAGTTTTGGAGGCAAGCAAACCAACAAGGGCCGTGTTGCGGTGGACAGGAAAAAGCACATCCTCTTCATCACGCACTGTTTAAAAATAAATATATACTGTATATATAAAACAATGGAAAGATGAAAATTGGTTGAACAATCTGTGGAAACCCTTTTTTTTTTTTTTTTGGTCTTTGTGAGCCTCACATCCAATTCATGCATCACCAGTTCTGACAGTAAATAAAAAGAGATACCGTAAAGACGGTACCATTCGATGAATCACTTTGCATCCTTTATTTAACCGTTGAGAGTACGTGAGATAACCGCTGTGATTCACAAACAGGCCCTCCCATTTCCAGTAAACCCAGGAAGCTCAGTGTAGTGTAAGCACCTACCCAACAATCAAAGGTTAGAAACTGTTGCTGGGGGAAATCAAAACTCATTTTGTGTGTCTGTGCACCTTGTACAATGCCAGCTTGGTCTTCGACGTAATGTCCCGAAACCCTAACCGTAACCCCCAACCCGAATCCTAACCCGAACCCCAACCGCAGCCTCGATGTCAACCCCAATCCCAATCATAATATTCATTCTTAACCCATCCCTGACGATAAACCCCAATCCTGACCCCCCCCAACTTCAAACCTCAAAATCAAGGCAAATTAGTGGACACAATCGAATAGATATCGACATTGTTGGACAGGGTGGCTTTGGCCACACGTGGCTATTTTTCGACAGACCTGTCTCCGACATGTACAGCGAGACCCCCCCCAACCCCCGTCCCATCTCGGACCCTGCCCCTAACCCCAAACCGTGGCTCTGCTCACAGCCCTAAAAGGGGCCTGAAGGAGAGCAGGCAGCACAGGAGAGGAGAGGAGAGGAGAAGGAGAATGGGGGCCAAGGGCCAATCGGGGGGGGGGCATCGTCGCCGCTGTAGCGTCCTACCCAGCTTCCCCTCACTGGGGGGGGGGGCATGAGGAAAAGGCCGCCATTGGCGAGCGGACACCACAGGCCCCTGCCCAGAGAATCATCCAGGTCTCGTTTGTGACACAAAACAGGAACATATGACATGGGTCAGTTAGAAGAACTCCAGGCAGTTTAGTGGCCCGAGAATACTGTATGTGAAAGCAACAACAAAAAAAAGAATTAAATTAAATAAATTAAAAACGAAACGCAGATTTTGTGAATACCATTTTGACCGTTACCGTCTTAGCACTCCCTTGTCTCAATATGCCCAATGTGCCTTCCAAACCAACAACGTTTGCTGGGTTTGAAATGTTTTTGCAGGCAATTTCTTTTTTTTTTTTTTTTTTTTTGGGGTGGTTTGGGAACCCTACATTGGCATCAATCTGTTTTCGGGGTCTGATGTCACATCTTTCACCAAAACAAGAGACAAGACACTGAACGCAGGCGGAATTCAGATCATGGGGTTTTCTGGCTTAACGGCCATCTCTGCTAGGGTTTGTTTTTAGTGCTTAGTCATAATACAAAGGAACGAACCGCAACAATCTCATGCACGTTCAAGCTTTACAAATACGCCACAAACAAACGACAAATTCGTTAAAATAATCCGCGGTACACAACACGTGACACAATCATAAAAACAGGTCGTCGCATCACAGGCCTTTCTTCATCATTACATGAGCCCAAACTAAATGGAGGAGCAGTCCAATCTAAGCACAAAACGATACGTCCTTCACTCTGGAGTGACAGATCTAAGCATCTCTTAAACACTGTTTTGGCCCTCTTCCAACAGACCATCAAGCATTCAGCGGCGACTGCAGTTAGCAGATGACACGCACTCACAAAAGAAAAGCTCACATTTGTTACTCTAAGTTAAGGACACAGCATGCTGCGGTTAGATTGAATGCAGGCCTACATTCATTAAATACAAAGGAAAGTCGAAATGATCCTTGATATGCAGAAGCTACAACATTACAGTACAAAAGGTTAATTTTATTGCACTGAAGTGCAAAGCCAGTGCCCTCGGAGACAAGCAGCAAACGCAAGCAGCAATACTTTCGCCAGTTAGCATTTAAAAAATAAAATAAAAATAAAAAGATTTTTTTTTTGTTTGTTTTTGTTTTCATAAACCTGGACAATTTAAATGAGGCACTCTTTCATTAGGAAAGAGTAGCATCGGTCAATATACGGTCAAATATGATATTCAAAATAAAATACATTTTACAACACATTTATAACAAGTTTACAAAATACTCTGCAATATACGAATATGAAAGTATCAGAATGTGGCAATCGTTGACATCTCGTCTAATACATGCTGAATACTAAGACGCATATTGAAAATATATTCCTTAACATTTTGGATTCTGTGTTTGAACATATATTACTTTTTCCACAAGGGTTTCTCAAGAGTGCGAGGGACCGGCGAACAGAACTCGAGTCACTATTTCACACGTTGGTTCCACAAAAAAAACGAAAACGACAAAACAAGGGTCTGAAACCGAGCTTTGGTATGGGTACGCTGAGTGGAAAGCAAACCTGGGAGCTCTCGACACACAAAGGCCACAAACACACCCCCTCCCCCTCCCCCAACCCAGCGTTCCCCCTGAAAGTCAGCCAGAGAAGAGCTTTACCCCTTTAGAACAGGTGTTCCCAAAATTGACTTGGGGACCCTTGTGGGGGGGTTCTGTGAAGTAGTCCCAGGAGATCCTAAGCAAAATGCAGGACACATAGGGGCAAAAAAATTAATAAAATCCCCTTTAGTAATATTTCACAAATGACATTTTTGACTTTCAGATACAATAAACATCGTCTGGTTTATACATCCTTGGCAATACCGTGATCATTAGAATGGTTAAGCATGCATATTGTGCTAAACAGGTGCATGTCTTGTATTATAGATCCCTGATATGATGACATCGTGATTTGGACATGCTTCTGTGTACGAGGGTGTTCCAGTCGGCCCACGCCATTGCAGCCTATAGTGGCTGTTGGATAAAGGTGTCGACAGCGAGGCGGCTGAGGTCAACTTAAATGCAAATTCCTTCCGTTAATTGAAAAACGGCAATGAATATAAAGGTTTTTCAATTAATTACATTTAAATGCATCTCCCGAAATGACTGGATTCAAATAATATTGAAACCGACCCTGGCCGACAACCAAACGTTTCATTGAGATGTAGGTCCTCAGTCACTGAGTGGCCATTTTAGTGGGCCTTTAAAATGTTTTTAAAAAGTTCAATGTTGGGGTACCCCTGCTCTAGAGGACTGGCTGGCACCACGGAGTGTCCATGGCAGCTGTGGGTTCACCGCAGGGCCTCCTTTGCTTGTCAAAAGAGCTGAGGGAAGTGTGATGAGCCTGAAAGGTGAAAGTCACTGAGCGAATAGGCCAGTCCGGGCCCGACGTGTCACTCCCCTGATCGCATGACCCCAGACGGCCTGAGCTTTATCGTCCTATCAGAGCCTGTCCTGGGCGGAGGAGTCTGCAGGGCGGGGCCCCGTCCACAAGGCACACGGACAGGGGAGAGAAGGTGGGAAAGAGAGCGAGAGGATGAGGGACAGGGGCAGAGAGAGGAGAAGAGATGGAGGGAACAAGCTAGACCCATAAGACAAGGCCAAATCAGAGGTGAAAGGGGACAAAAGAGAGGGAGGAGAGACAGAAAAGAGAGGAGGGAGACGTGTGGTGCATTTAGTCACGGATGGAGGCAATGTCCCCAGGCTATGAATTAAGCTCCGCTCTACACTGGGTATGTCCTAAGGGAGAAAAGGTGCACATGCACGTTAAGGAGCGTACACCTTGCTCTCGCACTGGGCCTGCATGATGAGCCACACTGCGTTTAAAAACAGCATCCCGTGACATCATCTTTCCAGGAGGATCCATGGAGGAGGCAGCGGAGGGCCTCTCGTGGCCTGACAGGCTCCTGAGCGGGTTAAACGAAGAAGGAGAGAGAGGACGGAGAGGCCTCTCGTAAGAACGTCCGACGCCGCCCTCTGCGACCGGGGTTTGATTCCGCCGGTCGCGCCAGTTCGGCACTGGCCGGGGGTGCCACCAGGGGGCGGCAATTGGCTGTCTGCCCCAGGGAGGGGAGGGAGGAAGCCGATATGAGGTCGCTGCGTATAGGAGTGGTCCTGTGTGTTACGGTGACCGGGTGCCGGCTCGGAGGAGGCGGTACAGCGCCTGCTACCGGTCTCAGGACTACGGCAGTGACCTCTCATACGAGGGTGGGGATAATCGGCGTGAAAAATAGAGGGTATAATTGGCAACTAAAAATTGGGAGAAAAATGGGGAATAAAAGCATAAAACAGCAAAAAAAGCGACAGAGCGTGCTGCTGAAAACAGTATATATATATATATATATATATATATATGAAAAATCCTAAAGATATCAGTTTTCTTTTCATAAAGATCGCATGATAAAGCTGTCCCGTTCTCTCATTGCAGCAGGGGACACGGCGTCGGGTGCGAGAGGCGAGGGAGAGGAGCCCGGGAGCGTCGGCCACAGCGAGACCCGACCCTCTCCTTCCGACAGGACGGACCGGCGGCCATGGCGCACAGCTAGCGGACTCCTCAAAATAAGAAACACGGTCAGCCACTGGACCACGGCCACGAACACTTCATCCCCAGTGCCGCTGACCCTCAAAACAATTTGTGCTCTCCGCGTCGCCACGGATTTCGCGATGACATGATGCTCACATGGCCAGACGATTAGACAACTAGCAGGAAGTAGAAAGCGGAGGACGCCTTTCACTCTTACTCTGGACAGCGGAGGCGATTGGTCGGGCGGGGGGTGGTGGGTGGGCATGGTTCTCGTCCAATCGGAAGGACAGGACAGGACAGGACAGGACAGGACAGGGGGCAGAGTGGGACGGAGAGAGAGGTGGAGGCCCAGGTGGGTAGAGAAAGAGGCAGACCGAGAGACCCTCTCTGGGGGGGGGGGCAGGAGGGCTTTTTAAAGCAGGGTATAAGAACCTGAGACACAGCCAAAGCGCAACCTTGTATGACATGCACACTCCATACCTCCAGAGACCCATGCTGCCAGGAGCGGCGGCGTCCAATCAGCTATTCAAGTCATTCTAGGCCACGCCCACTGACCTTGCCCATCCGTGATGCAGCATTCAGAGCAGAGCACAATATGCATCTTTGAAGTTGTAACAGTGTTTTTTTTGTTGTTTTCCTCTTAAATACATGTCCCATCTAGACCCCGTCTCTCCAAGATAACCTCCATGTCCTGTGCTCATAACACAGACCAGCGACTCCCATTTCCCAGTTCCCATTTCCCATTTCTCAGACGGTTACTGAAAAGCCCGACCCCAAGACTACTGAACTACAGTACAGACAGATCCTCACACTCCAAAACAAACAAACAAACAAACAAACAAAAAACAAGTCAAGTTATCCAAGGGAAAACAGCAGTTCGAGCAACCATAGACTGCTTATTTTGTTCAAATAATATTAAGTGTGTACTAATCATGATGATAATAATAATAATAATAATAATAATGACAATTCTCTAGTTCCTTTCAATCCCAAACACAGTGAGATCACGAGGCTCAGAGGAGTAGATGCAACAGTAGATTTAGACATTTTACCCCAATGAATGTGTGTGTGCTTTTATGAGTGTGTGGCTGTGTGTGTGTGTGTGAGCGTGTGTGTGTGTGTGTGTGTATGGCTGTGTGTGTGTGTGGCTGCGTGTGTGTGTGTGGCTGTGTGTGTGTATGTGAGCGTGTATGGCTGTGTGTGTGTGTGTGTGTGTGTGTGTGTGAGTGTGTGTGTGTGTGTGTGTGTATGGCTCTGTGAGAGTGTGTGAGAGTGTGTGTGTATGGCTGTGTGCGTGTGTGAGAGTGTGTGTGTGTGCGTGTGTGTGTGCAAGACTGTGTAAGAGTGTGCTCGCGTGCGAGTGTGAGAGAAACACATGCTCACAACATTGACAGCTGGACCGGTCCCAGTTCTATCCAGTCGACAGAAGGGCTGTGTGCCGTGGATCCTCTTCCTCTCGGTGGGGGGGCAGGGGGGCGTGTTCTTCAGGGAGTAGGGCACATTGGGGGGCGTGTCAACAGGGCCTCCCGGGTTCCCTTGCGCAGGCGTTCGCCTCGCTCCCTCGCCTTTCTGTCCTCGTGTGGTCAGCACCACGGCGCCTGGGTCCCTTCGTGACCTCCCTGTGACCCCTCTGTGACCCCTCGGTGACCCCTCTCGGCAGCTAGCGAGCGAGCGTCCTCACCGCGCAGCCAAAAAGGCTAGTCCCCTGAACGGGCCCCCTCAACGTTTCAATGATGCTGCGTTTTTTTTCGACCGGCGCAAATGTCCTGCGCGGTCAACCCGCCTCCCACCTGCCAGACACACACGGCTTACGAGCGCTCGTGAGACCACACACACACACACACACACAGCCACACACACACACACACACACACAGCCACACACACACACACACAGGCGTATGCACATTATAATTACAAATACATGTATGCATACAATTTCAGTTTTTTTTTTTTTTTTCTTCCGTTTTCTTATTCGTTTTCTTTGTTGGTTAAAATGCCATGCAGGGGGTCTCCAGAAGTGTTTCACGGGTTACTGAAAAACCGAACCCACATGCGAGTCAACGGCGGCTTGTAGTGACGAGTGGGGAGACGGAGGGAGAACGAGGGTCAGCTCAAAGGGAGGCCGTTTGGTGTCTACGCTTTTAAATTCACCGAGGAGACGCCCTCCCCCTAGGGTAACTCCCACACCTTAAAATATATGTTTGAATGCCAATCCGGCCACACAGTTGTATTGGCTGCACAGAAGCAATTTGGGCGAAGTGCCTTGTGCGAGGGCACAACAGCAGTGACCTCCGGACGGGACTGAGCCTGCAACTTTCCGTTTCCGAGCCCAGCTCCTCAACCACTACGCGACAACGCACGACTCTTAAATGATAATCTCTTAAGTTACGAATTCATATTTCCTAAAGGAAGGCCTGGACCTTCCTGAGCTGACCCCCCTCCCCCGGTGACCTGGAGGCGTGGCAGCCCTCCACCGCCCCGCCCCCGTGACCCCACGGCATTGCGTGAGCAGCTGTCAATCATCTGGAGTCTCGGAGGCCCCGCCTCTCCGCTTAGGACCGCCGTGGGTTTTTCCGGGTGGGGATTGGTGCATTCCTGGAGCAGTCCCACCTCCCCAGGGGCACGTGCCTTCTTCCCCCCCCCCCCCACCCCCTTCCTCAGTCCCCGAGAATGACCTTGACAAAGGTGGCGACATCCGTCTCTTTAGCGTCGTGAAGGGAGAAAAAGGATGTAGCTGCAACAAAAGACGAGGATCATGAGGGATTAGCGCAGTAAAATCGCAAAAGCAACTGGCACGCAAAGGCTTTCGTTATTTTAATGCACAACTAAATAGGTAAACAATCACGCCAACAAACAAACAAACAAACCAAACAACCAACCGGTGGCAAGAGAAATTAAAATAAATCACTGGAGCGAGTCTACCCTCTAGTGGCCAGTTGTAAGAAGTGCAGCTTAAAGCGAGTGAATTATGCATTTTAAAGCAACATGCTGTTGAGCCACAACTGAATACATACA
>JAINUG010000492.1:145000-192500 GCA_029706075.1 Aldrovandia affinis
TCTATAAAAGGAGACTGTGTAAGGGATTAGGGGTCTACTTCTCTATAAAAGGAGACTGTGTAAGGGATTAGGGGTCTACCTCTCTATAAAAGGAGACAGTGTAAGGGATTAGGGGCCTACCTCTCTGAAGAGTGCTCCATAGAAGGTGACAGTGTAGAAGCAGTCCACAGTCCTCATGGAGATGTCCAGGTCCATCAGCAGCCTCTTCTGCTCCTGTGTGTTCACCGTGGCACGGATCCGCTGTCAGGCCAAACGGGAACGTAAATGCACACACACAGGCCTGCTCCGGGAACCTGTCTCCACCACCGGAGTGGACCGGAGTGGCTGATCGTATTCTGCACCCTTGACTCATTCGGAAATGTAACTGTTGAGTTGTGTTGTGGAATCCAGGCACAATACACTTCCACGGCATTTTACAAGTACGCAATCGATCTACAAAATGTATCTTCCTGGTTTGGTGCTACATTTACATTTTAAGCATTTAGCAGACGCTCTTATCCAGAGCGACTTACAAGATGTGCATAAATACACGGTAGGAACCATCATAGTTTGCGCAAGAGATCAGTGCAGTGATACAGAGATAGACATCATTGCAGGCAGCTGCGTACCATACCTGTAACACTGGTGCTGAACTGTAGGTGAAAATATGCTGATTAGCTCAATTTCGCTCGCTATCAAAACGTTTGTTTTTGTCTCCTTGCTGACTGCGAACACCGAACCTTGGTAAACAGAAGTTCTGTTGGTCCACTTTGGGAAACTTTGTGTAAAAAAATTAATAAATAAAGACTTGACATGCCAAATCAATATTCATCTTTATCTAATTCTCACCATGTCAATGTTTGGCCAAAACAGGCAGGTTAGTCTGGGTTATTTTGGTGTGTAGTCATTTGATGTGGCAGTTATTTGATGACTGACTCCCATTATATTTGTCCTTTGGACCCTCACAACTCACACGGAAACAGACATAAACCCTGAAATATCACCAACGCCATGTGGATGGATGGACAAGACATACAGTAAACAGCACGCTATGAAAGGATGTATTTTGGTGGGAGTGCCCGTTTAAGGACCACCCATTTGTGACTGAAACCGACTGAAACCACCTCCCTCTCACCTTCACAGCCATGATAAGGCCACTGGGCACGTGCCTCATCTTGTCCACCACTCCGTACGCCCCCCGGCCCAGCTCCCCTATCTGCTCCAGGTCATCCGCCTTCACCACAAAATTCTGACCAAGAGACAGAGAGGGAGAGAGAGAGAGAGGGAGGAAGAGAGAGAGAGGGAGAGAGGTTGAGAGAGAGAGAGAGAGAGAGAGAGGGGAGAGAGAGAGAGAGAGAGAGAGGAAGAGGGAGAGGGAGGGAGGGTGAGAGAGAGAGAGAGGGAGGGTGAGAGAGAGAGATTGAACGTGGAGGGGAAAGAGAAAGAGAAAAAGAGAAGAGAGAGAGGGAGAGAGAGAGAAAGAGAGAGAGAGAGAGAGAGAGAGGGAGGCAGCAGGGAAAAAGTGAGAGAGAGTGGGGGTGGGTGAGAGGAAGAGGGGAGCAAGAGAGTGGGTAGGGGGAGGAAAGATTGAAGGACAGAGAGAGGAGGCGGGACGGAGAGAGAAGAGGGTTAATACATACATCAGCAACGATCATGCCTTCCATTCATACATCGCTCTATAGCGAAGGGTTTCTCCGAGTGTTGAGCAGCGAGGGAGGCGTAACTCATCCACCTCCCCCTACGGACACGGCGCTTTTCAGACACGCCTCCCTCGATGTGGGCAGGGCCTGAGCGTCAGCAGGTGGACCAGTTACAGAAGAGTTCAATGTTGTTCAGGAGCTAGTCTTTTTTTTAAAAGTTTTTTACATGTTTGTTTTTTAACAGGTTAAGGGCTTTGGTCCTCAGGAGCACCGGGCAAGCAAGTATCTCGGGTATCCAGGAAGCACGGAGGGTAAAGATGAAACCGAGCCAACTTTTCTAATCTTAATGTTCTGGTAAATGAGTATCCGCTGCGTCCAGGCGAGCGTGTAGGCAAACACAAGCTGTCATCTCTGCGGCGGGAGGGGAAAAAGAGCTTATTTGACAAGCGCAAAATGAGTAAGCAGAGGGGAAGAGGGCTGGAAGGCAACAAAGAGCATTCCAGTCTGCCTACAATCAGCGCTCGGCGATCTGGCCCCAGTGTGGGCTGGAGCTGATCATTACCGCTGGGGGGCGGACAGAGCGAGCTGAGCCGAGCGCCGAGGCCAACGCAAACACAGGCACCAGAACACAGCCGAGCAGCGTTAACATCTCCATATCCACGTGAACATAGGGTATAATTCAGGGTGGGTTTTGAATTTTTTTTAAATATATTAAGATGAGGACGGAAACCCGTGGCAAGGGGATGACAAGACTAACAAATGATCTTCTGTGTGCGGGATGTTACGGAGAGAGGTCAGCACCCCACCTCCAGCAGTCATTCACTCATTTGGTGTAACCAATGGAACTGTAACCCGACAGTATGAATAAAAAAAATTGCATGGAACTGAAGTCAAAGGGTGTGATGGATGAACTCACTGTGTTTGTGATCGATGCGATATCATTCCAGCTGGTAGCATTGCAGTAACATTTTGTTTCTGATTTTCTCCCCCATTTTTTTCCCAATTTGGTAGCCAATTGCACCATCTATTTATTACCCTCCCCACACGGGTCCGCCGCTCCTCCCTATGAGGCAGGCCAATTCTCTGTGGGCAGCGAACTCTGCTTCCTTCGACATGGAATTTGCCCCCCCCCCCGTTAGTGCGTTAGACCGCTGCGCTATCCGCTGCCCCCTTCAGAAACGTTTCAGCGCCATCGTTTCAGAAGCATCTCAGCGGTAGTATTCCAGCGGCATCGTTTCAGCGGTAGCGCTTGAGCGGCAGCATGTCAGGGCGGACGGGGGAAAAGGGAAGAACCGGACGGGCGGCAGCTGGTCCTACCTTCTCTCCAATCGTCACGCAGGCTTTGGAGTCCAGGTCCCGCGGCGGCCTGGCGGGAGAGGAGCAGAGGGGTCACATGAGCGGGTTAAGGCGCCTTCCGGGACTCCACACACGATTTGATTCCAGTGAAAGACGCAGGCCAAATCTCTAAGATCACTCTGCACTCGTGTCCTCTCACCCACGGCCCTTTTAGGACAGAGCGCCAGAGGATTTCTCTTGAGTAGCCACGGAGCCGCGTTGTTGTTAGTTACGGTATGATTTATCACTGCATCACAAATTTCTGTGGCAATAATTACTGTGATGCGCTTTTTTTTTTTTTTTTTTTTTTTTCTTCAAATTTTTTCCTGTTTTTTCTCCCAATTTAGTAGCCAATTCAACCCTCTATTTCTTTCGATTCGCCCTCCCCTCATCACGAGCCCGCCGGGCCGTCCTCCGGGCCAAGCTAATATCGATGATATTGTCCGAGACTGAACTTTGCCCACCTGCTCTTTAGGAACACCCTACTGCTCCTCGGTGAGCTCTTTCCGACATTCCCCCCCCCCCACCCCCCCCTGTGGCGGACAGCCAAATGCCGCCCCGATCAGGGCTCCCGGCCAGAGACGGACTGACGCAGTCGGGTTTCGAACTGTGACCGCAATAGGTAGCTCACACTCGCAAAGCGCCAGTCAATGCGAGTGCGTTAGACCGCTACGCTATCCGAGGCCCCCCCAAAGTGAAGTGGAGAGGATCGACCCAGAGCTTCGTCCAAAGCCATTTCCTCCACATCCCTGCATTAGTGCTCACCTTGACTGGAGGCTATTAATACCCTTGCGAGAGGAAGGGAACTTGGCCTTTGAGTGACACTACTGTCCTTATCTGCTTAGCAGACACCCTAATCCAGAGGGAATAACAATCTTACACAATATGCAACACATTCATGCCCTCCGACTTAGCGCTGTGCAACTGCAGTACCGCTACACAACACTTAAAATGGTTTGGTCCCTAGAAAGACATCAACACTAATTAATGATAATAATAATTATAACAACTGGATATTGAAATGCATTGAACATTTACTGCAAAGATATATATCCCAATAATATAGTTTGCGCAAGAGATCAGTGCGCTAATACAGCGATAGACATCGTTTTTAATGAGGAGTAGGCAGGGATACATATACAAGAAATGTTGAGCAAGTCGGCAGTGGTGATGACAGGGATAGTTGCAGTCTGAAAAGGATTTTGCCTCATTTTTTTGTCAGTATCCATAATACATAATGTCCATAAAAATGTCACCGCTTCCTTCATTTCCAAGCATAATCTGAGACACATCGGGAGGACACTGTGCGCCTGTCGTTAGTCGGTCATTACATTTCAGCTGCCGTGAGGCAAGGGGTGGCGACTCACCCTGCTGCTGGCTGGGGCTGCTCAAACACCTCCTTAGAGAGCTTGAGCCCTGGGTTCTTCTTCTTACCTGAGAGAGGGACAGCAGAGAGGAAAGGGGTGTGAGACAGTGAAAAGTTAACAACACGACGGCCATTTTGTCCTCACCAACATCAGGTCTGGATACCACTGGAACAAAATCAAACCCTTCAATGAATGTTCCATTCTATTCTATAATTAACCACTTTCTCGTGTTGGAACAACTGAGAATAAAAAAAGATCGCAGTGATCAGAGGGCCCATGCGCCTGAAGGATGTCCTGATTATATTTGTGGGGAATACTGGAGTCCCCTTACGTGGCCTGCAGAGTCAATGACAGTTACAGAGAAAGGGGATTCCGTCAACTCATCCAAGACAAGACGGAGAAAGACAAATTTGAGCAAAAATCCATATCTCATTTCACACTGTGGTACTGAATGCAGGATTATGATCAGGTTGTATGGAGGAAAGGGAAGGATATCTAAACCAAAATTCACCAACGGGCCACCTGTGTGTCTTCTTCACCTGGGCACACACTGCACTTCCTGCATGGCTACCGTGACGACTGCTGATTCAGGACATGGTGTCAGAGTCGACACAGCTGCTGAGCTACTCCATCGCAGCTCATTAGCAGACACACACACAGCAGGGCTTATAGGAGATTATAGGAGGGTCATCACACACACACACACACAAACACACACACAGACACACACACACACACACACACACACACACACACACACACACACACACACACACACACACACACACACACACACAGATACACACACAGACACACAGACACACACACACACAGACACAGTTGGGCCTACGGGGTACTGAAGCATGGAGCTCTTGTATAGACTCTGGCCTGCATGAGGCTCCTCTCTGCCTGGTTAGATGCCCCTGGGGTTTCCCCTGAACACAGGCCACCTCCCTGTGATGCACAGCACAGGCAGCAGCCCCTGGAATAAGGCACTGTGGAGATCAGGAACCATGTACCATCAAAACAGAGACACATATACATGCACGAATGGGCACAGCAACATGCGCTCACATATATGTAAACCCGTACACACAACCATGTAAACATCCCTGTGCAAGCACGCACATGCACACACACACACACACACATGGACACACCTATACACACACACACACACACACACACACACACACACACACACACACACACACACACACACACTGTACACCCGTACACACAACCATGTAAACATCCCTGTGCAAGCACACACACACACACACACACACACACACACACACACACACAGACAGACACACCTACACACACACACACACACACACACACACACACACCTACACACACACACACACACACACACACACACACACACACACACACACACACACGTAAACCCATACACACAACGATGTAAGCATACATGTGCACATATGCATGGACACACCTATAGACGCGCTCGCACGCACACTGTGCACAAACTCCCATACCCACACAATGCTGCACAGGTGCGTCTTCAGTTTCATGGGAGCACACATCATAATGAAGCAGTGAAAACAAATAGAAAATGGGTGGAGCAACAAAGATCCCACGCTCAGCTTTGCAGGGCTACACGACGAGCTTAGAAGAAGAAAAAAAGCCTTTGACCACAAAACAGCTAGAAAACTCAAACAGCAAACACATCTCTCCTCACGATTGTGTGTGTCTGTGTGTCTGTGTATCTGTGTGTGTGTGTGTGTGTGTGTGTGTGTGTGAGAGAGTGAGTGAGAGAAAGAAAAGAGAGAGAGAGAGAGAGAGAGAGAGGATTACATAACTTAACTGCTGGCCAATAACTAAAGTTCACTGTGCTGTTTAACATTAGCCGACAAAGTTCTTCACTTGTGACTGCTGCTCAGTGGGTCAAATTTTGATGACTGTGTTACTTTTGTTGTTGTCGTTCTTGTTTTAAATGTACAAGTTCTTTACTAACTACCAGATATTATTACACACAACACACAATATCCTCAAAACAACACAGGCCATATGTTTTCTCTGCTATGTATTTTCAGATGCACAGTCAGATTTTAAATGTGACATAGTCGAGATGCCAGAAGTGGGCGGAGATGCACAGTGCAGTGCAGTCTGATAGACTGATGTCACAGATATGCCAGTTATTTGTCAGTTTTGTCTTACAGTTGCATAAGGATTTGGAGCAGCAGAATGTGTCAAACCACTCATAATTAAAAGAAAATAAAAGTTGCAGAGAGCTCACAAAAACTGACCTACTCGCCAGAGTTGAGTTGCTATTCTGCACTTAATGGGGATTACTGGCAACTTTTAAATGCAGAGGGACAGTTTCTTGGGGAGGCAGCCTGTTGTGATGTCTTCTGTCAATGAGTCACAGCGTACGGCTGTAATTTTATTGTATGCAGTTGCCCATACCACAGTTTATATTCCCACTCGAGAATCACAATCTCTCTCTCTCTCTCTCTCACACACACACACACACACACACACACACACACACACACACACACACACACACACACACACACACACACACACAGGCTACTACTGTTCTGCTCAGAACTCTAGGAATGTGAAAAATGTTTCAATGGAATTCCTGGATTCCTGAGGGAATGGGCCAAAGAGAGAGACACAGAGGAAAGTTGGGAGGGGGGCGCAAAGACAGAGGTGCAGAGAGAAAGATGGAGAGAGAGAGAGAGAGAGAGAGAGAGAGAGAGAGACAGAGAGACAGAGAGAGAGAGAGAGAGAGAGAGACAGAGAGAGAGAGAGACAGAGAGAGAGAGAGAGAGATTGCCCAAATTAGCTCTGCTTCCCACAATAACCTGGGGTGTGGAACCAAAGCGATCTCTCCATTTCAGATGGCTTCTGCTCCCTGCCTGTGATCTGTGCGCGTGATAAAGGCATGGGGAATACTGTGCGTGCCTGAGTGGCTCTGAACACTCGGCACAGCCAAACACGGCAGGTCCTTCACATACAGCTGTCAGGAGAATCTTCTGGGAATGGAGATGTCATTCACTAAACTCCAGCTTCCTGCAGTTCAGTACACCAGTACCCACTGCAGAGTTTTTTCTATCAGAGAACAAAACTCAGGGAAAGTGCTTGGTTGGCCAAAACAAAATGTTTGCAAATCGTACTTTCAATCGGTGCCTGCATACTATGTACAACGATCGAATGCGTTTGATGCAGTTAATTTTTACAACACGTTTATTTCTATACACTTGTTTATGTGTAAAGTTTTATACAGGCATAAAACAAAGACCACTAAGGCACTATTTCCCCATGAAACGACCTCCTGCAATGACAGCGGCCGCCCAGCAGGGGTTGAAGGTGTCAGCCACAAGTGCCCTTCTCAATACGGGCAAGCCGAGAGGTCGGTGTCCGAGGCAAAAGCAGTCACAGAAACATGCGTCAATTTCATTTAGCTTTGGGCTGACCATAGGGGAATGTGCTCTCTAAAGACGCTGCCAGCGGAAGACCTTAAGAAACCCCCCCCCAAGGCCGTGCTCTGTCCCGTTCTCCTTGTAATGGGACGCCATGGCAAGCAAGAGTTTCTTGCACGCTTGGGATTGTGGATATCAGGCAGGACGTACCGCGCAATCTGTCAGGATCTCGCATGTCCGATTCTAGACATGGATCGCCAGTAAACTATACAACAGGATCGGATGTCAAAATGTTGTCTGAATATCTGGGACGAGTGGAGTTTTTTTTCTTTTAATCAAGGAGCTATTAAAATAAAGAATTGACCTTCAATTCATTCAAAAGATACGAGCATTAATTGCAGTGTCAATCTAATAGGGCAACAAAACACGAAAAGGCTACCTTATAAATCAAAACTACAAAAATCAAGAATACAGCACTACAGTAACGTAGAGACAAGAAGGAATTCCATATGGGCAAAAAGGTATCTAGAAACTACTCCGGCGTCTTCTACATTTAATCTGCAATGTAGAGTTGACTACTCAAACTATTCAAGATCAGACGGCAAAATGTTGAAATTCAATTAGCGGCCTCCCCTTTCTCTCCTGTTACCCCAGTTGCAACACCACTGTGCAAGTGAGCCAAGTGGCTTGATGTTTTATTCAACACTGTCAGCTCGTCAGGAGGCCAAACCCTCCCCCGCCCATTCAACAGGTGTGCTGGACATTTAATATACGTCAGCACTCTGTCCATTTCTGTATGCTTCATTACTGCAGAGGACGACATATTTACAATACCCCTTGGATTGTAATGAAAATGTAAGCAGTGCAGTTCGCCCTGGATGAAGCTCTCTGCTAAGCAATTTAATAACTTATCAAGTTATGCAAGTTGACACCGCTCAGACCGCCATCATTTGGCACTGCACAAAGTCACAAACTCCATGATTTCATGTAGCACTGCTATGATACATCATTGTCAGTCTCTACATTGACTTAGTAAGTATTATGTATTATATTATACTATTTATGTATTTCTGACTGATCCATTGCTGTGTTATTGTTTTCATTACTGCTATAATACGTACAGTAGGCCAGTTGAACGTATCGTTCCCTTTTGGCCTTGCAAGTCACCCAGTGTTACAGGTACGGTACGCGGCTGCCTGCAATGATGTCTATCGCTGTATTACTGCACTGATCTCGTGCGCTAACTATGATTGTTCCTACCATGTATTAATGCACATCTTGCAAGTCGCTCTGGATAAGAGCATCTGCTAAATGCTTAAAATGTAATGTAAATTTAATAGTCTAAATGTACGAATCAATCAATGATCACGATAATAAATTATTACTATTATTACCGCTGTTGATATTATTTAATCTGCAATGATCAGCTTACCGAAGAAAAAAGGAGTTAGTTTGGAGCGGCTGAAACGCTCTTTGTTATCATGGCTAACAGCAGGATCCAGAGCCGTGCAGAGGAGCTGGTGGAACAACAAGCCCTAGGCACAGAGAGCGGACATAGGCCAATCAATGCACCCTTCAAAGGGAGGCCACAGTTCATTAGAGAGGCGTTCATCTGGGCCTGGAGACCCGCGGTGCACCGTGTGCGGTTTCTCCTCCTGACTGAGGAACCGGCTGGACGTGATTGAACTGTTCACTGAAAACCCATCAGGGTTTCGACAGTCCCTGGGCAATTATCCCTTTTGTGGAAGCTGCGTGCTGTTGGAAGGCAGGCTCGAGCTAATAACAAATGTGTAAAGTAAAATATTGCTGTTTCATTTGTGTGTTTTAGGAACAAAACAGAAAGATAAGCATGACACACTATGTTTAAGCTATTCAATTGTTGTGGGCCCAAAAACAGTACGCTTCGTAGTAAGATCATCAAATATAGCTGATAATGAGCCCGATTGGAACCTAAAAAACGAAAAAACAACCGCTGTAGACTGAGGCCAGTGACCGTGATTCAGAAGCACTGCACTAGCATTGATTTAGGCCAGTACAGGCTTGAGAAGTTACAACCGACACAACGTATAGGCCAACATCCTAACATGTCAAAAAGGCTTGAGGAGAGTTGCACTATGTCAGTGCCTGCACACTACAACGTCACTCCAAATGTTGCCTAGATCAGAATGTAAACATATATGTATTACCAAACTGCCCCGTAAATACATGTTAAAATCTCCTTTACAAGGTACAGATGTTATTAGGTGCAAGATGTCGGACAAGGTTAGGTTAGGACAAGCTGTGCCCTGCCAGGCCAGCAGTCAGGCCACACATTCCCAAGGGAACACTGGGCCAATATTCCAGGTGGGAATCAATTATGGTTTCATGTGTTTATTTTTCAGGCGTCCAAAACATAAAATCCAGATTGGTCAATAAACAGGTTTTTTTGTGGGGTTTTTTGGTCCAATGCTCCTATTAATTCAAATTCACGTTTTTATTTCTACTAATGGCTTCGGGGAAGAAAGAGAAAAAAAGGTTTCAAAAGGAAATTGCTTGCACGTGCAATTGTCAAATCCAATTTTCTTCCAGACGTTGCACGTTGCCCACAAAATGTAGCGAGAACAATTAGCTCAACTGTGTGAAGGGTCATGGTCCGCGCACTGTTTGGAAATCCTTTCACGTGGCGAATATAATTTGATATTTCAAATGTGGAAAATAATTGTAGGTATGCGGCCGTGCATCGACTGCACTTTCACTTCTTTATTTTAGAGTTGGAAAAGTGCATTATGCGTACTGTCATGTTCCAATTACGGACGGTGTTATGAAAACGTAGCTGACAATCTATTTACTGCAGCTCGAGATTTTGCTTGGAGACACGAATTTGAATAGCCTTTTCCTCGACCTGTTTTGTAGCAGTAGACATTTGCAGCAAATCCTCTATTATTAGGCTGTTACATTTGCGAAGACCACTAATTTAATACCGCCGGTACAAGGTTGGAAGATGAGACGTCAGCTACAAAAATAAATATTTTCCATTACGTGTCCTGACAATGAAAACAGAACACGAGCAATTTGTACATTCTATTAAAACATAGATGATTACGTGCCAACCGTTTTCCATCGGTGCTATGTAACTGCACTATTATGAACCAGGTCATATTCCTTCGACATGCTTAAACGTTATCGATATCTATTACCAATCGATAAACTGATAGAAATGCTAATAATCGATGCACCTTGCAGGGAAATTGCACATGCACGCTGTGCATGAATCCAACTACATTTTGTTTTAAAATGTTAAGGTTGAGAGGAGACGTAATTTTCAAAAACATGTTCAAAAGGCCAATATGTTCCGCTGTGTACTCTTCTGCGAGTTCCAGTTTATGGAAGAAAAAAAAGCTGAACTAGCTGGCATTACTCCCGGGAGGAAGAATGCACACAGCGTCAATACACAGTTCAACTACCCTGCTGCAAGCATCGTCTTACCGGGAACTCTGCAAAAGGGCAGATCCAAAACAGGAAATGTAACCGATCCCTTTAAACCCCAGCACTCGTACATGCAATGCATGGCGAAATCCCGTCTTGCAGCAATGCACTTTGCAAAGAATGCAGGCCAGGTTGCATGTCCGTGGTTGTGCACAGATCGCACGAATATGCTTACCTCCCTTTGGCAGAGACATTTCCCCTTTGCTTTGATGGGGGGAAGGGGAAGCACAAAAGACTTTGCCTTCTTTCTCCCTCCCTCCCTCCATCCACTCGCCTTGGAGCTTCAGCGGTTTTGCTTTGCAGCAAAGATGCAAAATACGAATTCAGACCTTCATGCAACTGCAGGGGTTTTGCCTCGGGACTGCAGGTCTCCGTGCAGTGAGCGAAATTGTAAATGCACACCTTGCAAAACGGTCCGGAACGCGGATTTTTTTTGTTGCAATTGCTCTGCAGGGAAAGCTCAGCTGCACTTGCATGATGGGCCAAGGCTGGCAGCTGAAGGCTTCTAACTTGGATCCGTGAGAGTCTGACTGAAAAGACGTTCTTCCTGCCCGGAGCGCCAGGGATTGTGGGATATGTAGTCTGGAGGGTTAGGAAAATATTATCTTTTGCCAAAGCAATAAATTGACGGATACAGTTCTCACCTCTATTAGTTGAAGGAAATACAACTCCTATTGGGCAGTGTTTCCTGTAGAACGTTTGTAGAATACAATCCCACCAAGAGTCGGGCAAACCAATGGCTAAAATGTTAAATTATCTTTTAAATATGATATATGGATAATTTTATACTTTAGGTGAAATTCTATAAGTCGGTTATATTTTGTTTAATTTCATGCTTGTTTATTATGTAACAATTACGTTAATATTGACTAATATTCTTATGTCAAGTAATGCAGTAAATGTAATATTTTGTATCTTCTTTTACTGGATATATTTGAGATATTCCCCGGGACATGTGTGTGTATATTTTGTGTTCCCCGGGCGCTCTTTTACGGTTTTTCTATTTAGTATTTTTGTTTAAAATCAAAGCATTCTTCATAACTGAGCAATTATGTAGTTTTTCAGTTTTTGACGTTAAGCGCTCTACATCGTATTCTCATTTAACATTATCCGTTCGGCGAAATACCTTCCTCTCGATGCGCGTGAGACAGGAAGGCGGGCGGGCATCCCTTCAAAGCCCCCGTTTCCTGTCTAGTTTATTGTGCGGCGGAACAAGTCACTTTAGTTTCCATTGGGCCTCGCGCAGGCTCATGGACATTTCTGTTCCGTAACAGCGGCAGGAGAACACCACTTTTAGACTACGGCGTGGAAAGTCACCTCGTGCACGCGACTTAAAAAGTGACTGACGGCCTTATCGAGCCTGTGCTATACTATAGGCCTATAGGTAGTTATACGCATGCGTTACACGTCCTAGACGTCAAGACAACCGTCCAGGACACTTTTATTAATCACCATGACATCAAATAAATCTTAAAATACTTTAATAGAGTGGTGTGCATTACCTGCTTTCGAGCTCAATCGCATATGGTGATCGGCTGAGTCATAAACAAATGGGGAAGTGTGTTGGGAATCAAACAATAGCCTCAAGTAGACCGCAATATTCGGCTATGGAAAAGCCTGAGCGATGTATTTATTATAATAATTTTTTACTTTATTGATCCCCAAAGGGGACATTCATAATTCAGTCGTAGCTATGCCCTTCGTGTGTTCTGCCCCCTCATGCAGAGGGGGACTGAACAGGGTGCATGGTATCAACAAACATTCAACAGACTTAAGGAAAAAAAGCCACTTGATCTTTATTTGTATTTGAGGAAGGGGAAAAGGGGACAGGATCCATAGCTTAACACTGACCAAATAACATCCTAAAGGACACACTCTTCTTGTCTGCAGCCAACCCTGCTCCATCTGCCGCTCCACTGTCCTAATCAACCTTCCCACAGCTCCTCTCTCCCGTGACACGCGCAGCTCTTCGTCTCCATGAAGCAGAGTGGACGGTGAGTGAACTGAAGAAAATATAATAACTGTCCCAAATACTATTATTACGACATAATATAAATATTGATTCCGCCCACAACCCTTCACAATGCAAGAAGGACCTAATTTATTCGAGAAACGATGCAATTGTGGTCTAAAAACTATAACGACTACGGCACCATCACTATCAGCAAGGCAGGGCAACAGGTCTGTAACGGAAAATGCACGATTATCTTTGTGACTAGAAATCATGAAAATAAATCATTTTGTAAATGTGTGCATGTGAATATGTTATATATGTGTGCCGTGAGCATTGTTATTTTGGTAATGTAGGTAATGCATGTAGGACGTGTATAGCGTATATCTTCCCTGCATGTGTGTATGAATTTTTGAGGTGTGATGAAATGTTCTTGCACCTGCAGGGGTTCAATGGCACCTTTCAAAGTGAGAACTGGTACCAGTGATGAACAAAATAAAATTCCAATCCTGGCATGTACGTAACTTTGATCGTGGCTCAGCATGTAGCATGAGTATGAGGACAGTGCTGCATGCTACACACACACACACACACATACTCGCATACACACACATTTCTTGTACAAAACCATCTCCTGTAAATGGGAAGGGCAACGTAACGATGTGTATTCGCTTGCTTGACATCAGCCAAATGTCATACAGTGCTGGGTTTACCATTAGAACTAGTCTGAAATTCCTACACTGTGTTCATTTTGGCTTGTCGTATTATACCCAGTGATGGCAGGAAAACAGGAAGTCTTGAAAGAATGAGACTGGCACACTCATTTGATGCTCCAAAAAGTAGTTCCAAAACGTTAACCAACCTGCGTGGTTAAATAAACCATTACACTACTTCTTGGAGCATCTAATAAGTGTGCCAGTCTCATTTCTTCTAGTCGTCTATGCCACTTCGACTTAGCACCTCATGCAAAGGCTTTTTTGGAGTGTGTATGTTTGTCGTGTTAGAGGACAACAGGAAGTCCCATAGAGTGAGAAACACTAGGGGGAGCATTTAGCACCGGGCGCCTTCCTGCCAAACAGTGAGCAGCGGGGACCATAATAATTAGGGGGGAAAAAACAAGAGTATCCTTCTACTGTGGAGACGGGGGCGAGATTTTGGAATCCACTCCATTCAACTTTGATGAGGACAAAGAGAATGACAAAGGGGGTGATATGGGTGTGCTATGTGTGCATGTGTGCATGTGTGACTGTGTGTGTGGGGGGGGGTTGGGGTTGGGTTGGGTGGGGGGTTAGAGGGCTAACATTGGATTTGGTCTGAAAGGAGAGAAGGGTTTTTTTGTTGTCGTTTGTTTCGTTTACTTCCTGGCAACAACAAGGTTGTGGTAGATGGGCTTGACGACGATGTGCAGGTAGAGCGAGCTGTCGATCAGGTACTCGGACGCCCGGCGCTGCAGGTCGGCGTCGGCCAGGAAGTCGCCCGTCTCCTCCGTGCTCTGGTGGAAGTTGTAGACGTGGCGCACCACCACCTTGCCCTGCTGCCGCGCCGCCACGATCACCGTCTTCTGGAAGCTGACGCCGGCGAAGTCGGCGCTGGACGTGGCGGGCGTGACGATGATGCGCGGGCGCCCGGCCCCGCCGCTGACCCCCCCCCCGCCCCGCCGTCCACCCTGGGGGCCTGCATGGCGCCGCCGTGCTCCCCGTACGACGCCCGCACGCTGAGGGGCAGCCAGCGCGGCGAGAACAGCGCGTTCCACGTCACCCGCTTCCCCGAGTCGTGCCCGCTGGGGCCCAGCTGCGTCTGGAAGCTGGTGCTGCGGTCGTCGCGCGTGGGGTTGTTGATGACCCAGGGCGCCCCCCAGGCGGGCGACAGGTAGTTGCGCGGCGTGAAGAGGCTGCAGTTGACGTCGAAGTACTTGGCCAGCTGCTGCGGCGAGGCGGCGTGGAACTGGAAGGCCAGGTAGAGGAGGTCGCGCACCGACTCGTGGTACCGCAGCAGCGGCGGCGACTGCCTCTGCAGCCGGAAGAGCTGCTGCGGCGAGATCATGCCGTAGCGCACGGCGCGCAGCGCGCTCTCCGCCGTCAGCGCGCCGGGCCGGTTCTGGGCGATCCACGCCTCCAGCGCCTCGTACAGCTCCAGCTCGCTGTGCAGCACCAGGTCGGAGCGCTGGAGCAGGGACAGCAGGAGGTCGTCGCCGATCGAGGTCCACTCGGCGCTCTGCAGGACGGAGGACAGGTTCCAGGACAGGTACTGCAGGCAGCTGTCCCGCAGGGCCACGTCCCCCGTCTGCATGGCGTAGTGGTACCACCCCACCACGTGGCCGCCGGGCGAGTCGCTGGCCATGTGCTGCCGCATGTAGAGGCTGAGGCCCTGCTGCAGGGCCCACACGCGGTACTTGCTGGCCAGCTTGTGCAGGGGGACGGCCTGGTCCAGGCTGACGGACATCTCGCCGCAGTACAGGTACCTGCAGGGACACCAGCCGACAAGATTTAACTGGTCAGGTTCCTGCACAGATGCCAGCCAATGAGATTACACCTGTCAGGTTCCTGCACAGATGCCAGCCAATGACATTACACCTGTGGGTTCCTGCACAGATTCCAGCCAATGAGATTAGACCTGTCAGGTTCAGATTCCAGGCAAGGCAAGGCAAGTTTATTTATATAGCACATTTCATACAACAATGGCAATTCAATGTGCTTTACACAGAGCATAGAAAATACAGAACAAGGAGAATAGGTAAGAAAATACAAATAGGTGAATATATAATAAAAATAAGATATAAAAAGTAATAAGAATAGATCAAAAATAAAATATATAGAGTAAAATATACAAATAAATCATTAAAAGAGTAAATCAAGGTGTTAGTGTTTAGTCATAGATATTGCAGAACATGAAGGTTTTTAGCCTAGTTTTGAATATATTTAGAGTTTGGGCTTTAGAGTCACAGCCAGTGGGATTTGACCGGTCAAATTCCTGCACAGATGTCAGCTAATGAGATTACACCTGTCAGGTTCCTGCGCAGATGCCAGCCAATGAGATTACACCTGTCAGGTTCCTGCACGGATGCCAGCCAATGAGAGGGCCAGGGGAGCAGGGTGTAGTATGTGTGGTATAGGACACTGCTCTTTTCCCCTGGAGCGAAGGTGTTTGCCGCGGTACAGAGGCCTGCGTGTCCAACTTATTCGCGAAAGCACCGTAAACTACCGTGGACAAGAACTTCACCGGAGAAAGTCAATATAAAGGGCTAAGGGCACAGCCAGTCATATTCACATACTTTCCAGGCTCGGTAAAAAAATTAATTGCTAGCTCTGAAAATATGCAAAATATTTATACAACAGGGCAATCCCTTGGTAGGGCACTCTTGGCAGTGTTGTCCGGGATTCAGATCAGCGATCCTCAGTGCAGTGCCCCCGACTACATCGAACCAAAGCGGCCCTGTCCTACAGATCTTTCCAGATCATCGCACTTTTATTCACCAATGTTGTGTATCGATCTGCCTCGTCCCCTGCATATGTGGTCATAACCAGTTGTCCCCGGGGCTGATGTAGTGCTGCAATCTGCCACTAGGTGGAGCGTTCAGTCCACAATGCAACAGCAAAGACTGATCTTCTCTCTCTCTATCCCTATCATTGTCAGTGACCAGTCGCAATGAAAAATGAGTTTCAGAATTGAATTAAGTTGCTAACTGTCCTGAGCCTGTTTTGAGTATTTAGCATGATTAACAAATATGTAAATTTGCACATATTATTTTACAAGCAGATATTCAATTAAAAGGAATCTTGACAACAAAAGCACCCAGGTTAATTTGCATTCAAAGTTCAAATGAATCCAGGCAGTTTCGCATGGCTATGGTTGGATAAACGTTAAGTATTAGAATTAAATATAATTTGGCATACTCATTTCAGCCAGATAGACTGAATAATAGTAGTTTTTGAACCATGCAATTATCCCGCTCAACTTACCATTAAGCCGATTCATGAGCTACCATGATCTCTTGATCACTTCATGATCTCAATCTCAAAAAGCCTTAGTTAGTTAGTTTCATTTGACAATTTAAAAAGAAATAGATATACACAATGCGGACACACATACCCTCGATACATGACATCACATTAATGCACACCGCAAATTGCCGAGGATAACATTAAAAAAGTCGTGCAAAAAGCCAAATTCTTTCCACTGTGGTCCTCGTTGGTCCGCCTCGCCCCTCCGCACCCAAGTGGGGCACTGACGGGGGGAAAAAGCGAAAAAAAGCTGAGACCCGTTCATTTATTTCGCGGACCAGGGGGGGTGCATGGGGAAAAAAAAATGCAAAAAAGGGTTCGGGACCGCTGCCCTAACTGTGTTTTTTTTTTCTTCTTCTTAAATTTTGCGCCCCTCGGAATTTTGCGCCCGGTGCGCCCGCAGCATCTGGGGTGGCACCTGGGGTGGCCAATCAGATTCCAGGGGTGGCACGTGCCACTCTAGGCCAACCCCTAAACACGCCCCTGCCCCCGCCCCCCCACCTCCTCACCGTATGAACTTGTCGAAGACGGCGACGCATTCGGCCGGCTCCTTCAGCACGAGGGTGCTGGCGTTGCGGCCCTGCAGCAGCTCGTCGAACACGTCGCTGTGCAGCGCGAGCACCAGCGCGTGGGCCTGGATCACCTTCACCTCGTCCGAGCTGGCGGTCTGCACGCGCAGCGCCACGTCGCTGCCGTTGCCCTGCGCGAGCAGCGTCTCCATGCGCTGCACCAGTGCCATGGAGTGGTTGATCGTGGCCCAGCCGCTCTCCAGGGCGGCCTCCGGCTTCAGCGCGGCTGCCGGGACATTTTACATTTTACATTTGACATTTGACATTTTAAGCATTCGGCAGACGCTCTTATCCAGAGCGACTTACAAGATGTGCATTAATACATGGTAGGAACAATCTTAGTTGGCGCAAGAGATCAGCGCGGTAATACAGCGATGGACATCTTTGCAGGCAGCTGCGAACAATACCTGTAACACTGGGAAGGAAAAGGCTAGTAATTAAAAAAATTTTTATTTTTAATGAGGAGTAAGCAGGGATACATAGTGTTGACCAAGTAGGCAGTGGTGATGACAATTAGCTAGATGTACAGAATTCAGTGGTAGTGGAGTCTGAAAAGGTGGTGGAGATCAGACCAGGAGCTTGAGCCACTCCCTTAAGGCCGCTGAATTTGGGGCACCCATTTACAGAAGAAATGGAGCAGGGCATTCATTTGCACTTGATCTCTTTTAAAATGAACTTTTTGGCCTTGTCTGTTTTTAAAAATATATATTTCATATTGGTGGTTAAATATAGTTCTGTGTGGCTCAGTAGGTAGAGTGTGGCACTGACAACGCTTAGGTTGTGGGTTTGATTCCCACTGGGACCACCTATACTGAAAAAAGTACGCATTCACTACTGTAAGTCGCTTTGGATAAAAGCGTCTGCTAAATGGCATATATTATTATTATATTATATACTGAAAAATGTATCCATTCACTACTGTAAGTCGCTTTGGATAAAAGCATCTGCTAAATGGCGTATATATTATTATGTATTTATATTGGTTGGACCAGCGAGCTGGCCTACACCTTTTTCGCAATGTGGAATTTAACCGTGTAACTATGTTGACATTGTATTGTATTAGATGGTTAGTTTGTCTTGTGTTTGTAATGCCGTGTAACATGTACGTGATGCCTGGAGGGAACAGTAAGGTCGGGATTGTAAAGATCGCTCCCCTCTCCCGGATCAACGGCCGTCCCTGCTGATCAATCCCTCCATCCCTCTACAAAAAAGACAGCTGGCGCAGGGGGATACACACAGTGCCCCAGGACCAGAGTCACTGCAAATGTTGACCCACTTTTTACTGAATTAATTGTGAAATGCTGATCAAATTATTTCGGGTTGGGAGGCTAGTGGGTGGGGGTGTTAGATCAATACAGAAGCGTACAGCCAACCTTGACGTGGGACCGAGGGTTCTGTGTTTGCGGTTTGCTGTGTTTGCTGTTCGGGATTTTGACCAAAGCCAGGCCTGAGCTCCAGCTCCAAAGGTTTTAGTTTTTTTAAGGGTGGACAGTTTGTTCACATTTGGGCTGCAGAGAAACAAAATCCCTGTCTATGTTTGCTCTCAGGCACTTTTTCTTGTAACAAATGAAGGTTTTGGTGCACTTCCCATTCCCGAAATGAAAACCGTTTCGTGGGCGCTCTGAATTCAGCACAAAACAACCTCCCCCAAAGGAGGAAGAGAAAGCACTTAAAAAAAAAACCAATTACAGCATTTATTGCAGCATTTAATTGTGTTCAACAACTTTCAGAAGCCAGGCCATCCTGTTAACGTTTCGGCACATGTTGACCTTCACCTACAATGGGTATGGCTGTGTTTTCATATTCCAACAGAGGAAAGTGAAGTGCAGTGCCTACCTCAATGGTGAAGCAGCACAGTTGCATGTGGGACCTGTTGTGTTAGCATAGGTCAGTGTAAAGGTGAGGCAGGGATGAGGTGAAGGGCAGGGGGAGGACATGCCGGGGGTTTGGAGACGGGCAGAGCCTGCACAGCTGCCCCCCTCCCCGCAGCCAGAGCCGACAACACCAAACGATCTTGTCACCGAATAACCATACCCGTGGCCTTGTGGGTTGTGATTCTCAACATGTAGGCAGAGGCTTCGCACCAAAGCCAAACTAACAGCGATGCCCCCTGTGCTGCCCATGCCTCTTGGTGCTTTCTTGGCATTGAGAGAGGTGCATTACATGTACAGGGGTACATGGACATCATACCCCCAAAATTGGGGTGAGCTTAGAGCTCAGTCAACGAACTGCCCTGACTAGGCAGAGAAAGAGAGAGAGAGCACTTTTTAAATGACTACTGTGGGTCAGACTAACTTTTGCTCTTGAAGAACATGCACTGATGCACAACAATTTAGCACCACAATGAAACCTGCATCTCCAGAGAAGTCACTGCTGAAGTTCCTTTCATCTCTGAGCCACCCTTTTTGGACGTTTTTTCAACTGAACGTTGAGGAGGATGCCGGTTGTAGATATGTCACATATTTGTTTATTTGCTTATTTACATCAGTAAGCACAGCTAGTCGAGTACAGCTCTGGCTTGTCCCAAAAAGAGACACACGAGCTGTTCTGTATTTAGGCCCCCGCTGTGGAGTGGCAAAAATGAGTTCATGTTGGGCCTCCCGGGTGTTCTAGCTGTTACAACGATCAACGCTGGCCACTGCGACCGGAGTGCCATCTCGGAGAAGAAGATACTTCGCTCATGTCACTCTTGGTCTTGGGCTGCGGCAGCGAACTCACAATACGAGGGGGGGATTGGCTACTAAAATGGGATAAAATCTGAGAAAACGTATTTTAAAAAATGAAATAATAATAGTTCTTTTTTTTTTCTTCTCTTTCAGAGTGAAGAGCCAGAACCTAACACCAATATTAGCACATAGGAATGGTCAGTGAAGCCATCTCTAGATGGTTTCTAGATCAGCGAAAAAAAAAAAGCAAACAAAGATTTTTCCTTAAGCCTGATTACTCGGGTAGTTGAACCCACGCTTAGAACAGAGAACACAGAAAATTGAAAAAAGGCAACTTAAAACAAACTGATAAACCAATGAGAGGAAGTGACAGCCCCTCTTGATGTCATGGACATGTTGTATGTGTGTGTGTGTGCCTGCGAGAGAGACCAAGATAAAGAGAAATACCGAGAGCCGTAAAATCCATGCCATCTCCGTGTAGCCAGCCGATAAGCAATAGGATTGCTTTTTCCACAAGCAAGCACAGATCCGCAAACGGGAGCAAAAACTAGTGATCTAATCCGTCGTGAGAAATGACAGTAACGATGGCTGCTTACACTCCTGTCTCACAGCGACGAAAAGGCAAACGCTGGCTGTCATTTCAGGCACGACATGCGTCCCGTGGGGTGAAATCGGGATAAAGGAGAGGCAGGAAAGCGTGCTGGTGATAAGCAGCCAAATCCCCCTGCCTCCCCACAGCCCGAGGTGGGTTTGGGAAGAGCGCACGGCCCCCTGTAACCCCGCTAGCTTTGTGACACCTCTCTGCGTGCAGACAACAACAAAAAAAACCTTCCCTTCAAAGGTAGGCTGCCTAATTATTCTTTTTTTTTTGTCTTGCTCCCAGACGGCGTTTGAGATAAAGAGAGAACTGACTTAACATCGCATCCTCGGGACGAGGGTGGTGGACGAGGAGGAGGAGGAGGAGGAGGAGGAGAAGGAGGAGGAGAGGGGCAAGGGTGTAGGGAAGGGAGTAGATGAACTTGCCCGCCCGCACCCAAGGTGCTTCAGGAGGCTGAAATGTATGGCGACGGCAGAACGCCCCCCCTTACCTGCGCTGACTGTAGCGGCACAGAAGCCGAGGACGACGAGCAGGAGCCCCGCACGGACCCGGACAGGCATCCCGCTTCCACACGCCGAAGCCATTTCTCCTTTCTCTTCTTTATTTTTTTGTTCCTCCTCCTCCTCCTGCTCTTCTTTTTCTCCTCCCCCTCTCCTCTCCTCCCCTGCTCTTCTTTGTCCGTGGGTCCCGGGGTAATGCGACGCAGCGGTACCTACAGTCGGCCCCTCCCTTCCGCCCACTGCTTCAGGATACGGAGGTTGATGCCGTGTGGCGCTCCTGGCTTCCAGTCCCACACTCTTTATGTAGGACGCCGGGCCGTCCTCCCCGGGTGGCGACTCGGCAGCCTCACAGACCCCATTGATTGGTGGAATCTGGCAGGGCCGTTGCCATGACGACCGCTTTGATTATTCTTTTTTTTGTTGTGTTGTGTTTTTTTCTCTTCTCTTTTTTTTTTTTTTCTCTTTTTTTTCTCTCTCTCTCTCTCTCTCTCGGTCTCTTTCTTTTCAGCGTTGCACATCTGTGGCCTGGGGGGTTGGATGCCGGGGGGGGGGGGGGTATGGGTAAGGGTGATGCCATTAAATATCATTTTTGAAAACAGATAAGCGGGTGACAGGCGGGAACAGGCACAGATTGGTTGAGAATGAACTGACGAGCTAACGAGAGGGAGCTGCTGCCTGTGCTGCGGCCGATGTTAAACCATCAGGGAATGTGTTACTCTCCCTGGCCCCCCCTCTGAACTCCACCTGAGACCCACTGCCCTGAGGGCGAGACGCGGAGATTTGCATACGGTGGAGACAGCCTGCTGCCCTATCGGACAGCTTATACCGGACTGCACACCCCTTGCACGGATGAAAGTCATAAACATTGTGACCGTTACTCACCTTTCACCTCTAATCTTTCTGGAACCACCGCAGCCCCAACCCCCTCCCCGAATGTACTTTTTACAAAAATAATGACATGAATATGAAACAAGAAGCAGCACAGGCTGCAGTTATCTTTGGCTTGTGTATATACAGGTAACTGCAAAAAAACATGAAATACCAACATGTGTCTTAATAGGACGCTGGGCCACCATGAGCCACCACATGCACCTTTGCATAGTGTTCTACAAGTGTCTGGAACTCTATTGGAAGGATGCAACACCATTGTTCCGTGAGAAAGCCCATCAGTTGGTGTTTCATTGGTGGTGGTGGAAAACGCTGTTTCAGGTGCCGCTCCAGAATCTCCCATAAGTGTTCAATTGGGTTAAGATCTGGTGACTGAGACGGCCATGGCATATGGTTTACATCATTTTCATGCTCATCAAACCATCCAGTGTGACCACTTGTGCCCTGTGGATTGGGGCATTGTGAACCTGGAAAAGACCACTCCCATCAGAAATGCTTCACCATAGGATGAAGGTGATCACTCAGAATGACTTTGTATTTATTGGAATGTACCTTTCCCTCTAAGGGGCTGAGTGGACCTAAACCATGCCAGGAAAATGCATGGGAAAGGGAAAGGGAAAGACTAGGGGCAACTGTGATCGAACACGCATACTCTTCGACCATGATGTCCATGCATTGGTTCATGATGCAAGGCAAAACAGATGAGAAACTCTGAATCAGGTGACTGCAAATATCAATCTAGGGTGTGAACAGGCAGTTTCATCAAGAACAGTCCATCAAGAATGTCACAGAGGGGGAAACCATGGTCGGGTTACAGTGCATAAACCCCTTATTACACCTAAAAGTGCACGTTTGCGAGTAAAGTGGTGCAAAGAACACAGACAGTGAAAAAAAGTAATACGGTCAGACAAGTCATCCTTCACCCTGTACTTAACAAGCGGACAAGTGCATGTGTGGCACACGGTAATTGAAATCTACAGGCCTGAATGTTGTTTTGCCCAGGGACCAAATGCACAGCATCACGATTTGCGATCACGAGTAAAGCGATTCGCTTTTGTGCGTAACTTCCAACGGCACGGACCGATTACAGTTCGCATAAAAATATAAGCGGGCTCTAACGAACGCTTCCGCGGTGAGCGTGACGTGCGTTAACACTGACCGGACCGATGCGGGCAGGTAACGCGCTCGACACCAGCCAATAAACTCTCTCTGCTCTTCTCTCCACGTGTGAGCTGTACACAACCACACAGCTTCCTGAAAATACTCTTGCTCGACTCTTTGACATGGCTCAGCCAAGTTCTCGGCTCGCCAGTCTCCCATCTGTTCGCCATTCTCCCCAAACACAAAGAGTCTGTCGCTATGACCACGGGGTCAAAGGACATTTTCTGCACCTCCCCGACAGTCGGGAGGGGGGGGGGGATGTAACTAAATATTGATCTTTGAACAGATATGCTGCACATCGAGAGTTTCCCCAGTCATGGGAAATTAATGACATGAATATAAAAAGAGATCAAGTAAATTAACCAAGAAAGTCGTGATTAAACAGCCCACACGAACTTCAGTTTTGGATTTGTAATGTGCTGTTGGAAACATGCAATATTGGCACACCCCTTTCTTCCTGAAAAGACTGCACTCCTGAGCCCGTAGTTTAATTCACACCATGCTTAACGTGACGTATTACTCAATTAAAATGTTAAAATACACATTCATGTTTCATTTGAATTAACTATTGCATTACCATTTATGTATTTGTGCTGCAGAGCATAACATACTGTACCGAAAACAAATTCCACCGGCCTTGGTCGTGTGGCTAATAAACTATCTATCTATCTATCTATCTATTTCATTCCATTGTTTTCCTTTCAATTTCATTCACACATTCATTTCACACATTCGTTGTAAGACGCTCTGGATAAGATTATTATTTGGTAAGAAGCACACCCCTGATTAAAAATCCAATAAAATAGACTCTGTTTAAAAAGTAACTTTGATCTTTAAATAATATATACAAAATATGAGTTAAAATATAGCTAGTATCCCAAAAATGTGCTAAGATTTTATTTTTAATGAATGCCAAAATATGGTGAATACACAGCAAGTGAGCAAAAAAATGGCAGCACCAATGTAAAGTCACTCAACGTTTTTGATCAAATAAAAAAATACCCTTTCATGTTGTTTATGCATGTGGTTTTGTATTGTATTGTATTGTGACATTGCAAAAATACATGTATTGTAAAATAAATTATACAACAATGGCATTCTCTTGCTTAGAAGTGGCAATATATTCAAAAATATATACTGTGTATTATACCGGAAATAAACATACATCGTTCCTACAAAGTGGGCCATGACTTTTCAGGTTTTATGAGGTTATACAATGGAAATCGGATTGCTGAAAAGGGCTTACAGCGTGTGCTATCGGTAAGAACAACTTCATAGCTCAAATATGACATTCGCATCGTTCAAATTGACTTTAACAATGTTATTCCATCAATGCATTTTCCTATAGCCATTTAAGATGATTTATAATGCTTTTCAGCGCATGCAGACAAGACGAGGGGTCCTGTACTTCATCGACACCACTACCCATCTACCACAAGGGGGCAGCACAGATTTCAAATCTCAAGCAAAGAAGCAAGGAATATGCAAAGATGGAGAGAGAGAAGGGCATGTGCGGACGTGCACCACAAACCTTGTAGTTAGGGTGTATGTAAACATACAGCTTCCACACTTCGCTCGTGAAGGCATAGCTGTGTGTACTCTTGGAAAATCATTACCCCGAGTTCCTCATGCCTGACTGCTCTGTGTAAACAGGACTAGCGTGTGTGTGTGTGTGTGTGTGTGTGTGTGTGTGTGTGTGTGTGGGCCAGGGCCCGAGTAAGTGCTAATCTGCCGCCACACAGCCGTTCAGTCTGTGCATACATTGAAAACCCTGCGACTTTGCGGATTGGGATAGCGCATACAAACACTAAATAGATGCATGTAAAATGAATTGAGAGTTGCCTGTTACCTTCATCTTACAACGTTCAACGAATGCATATCAAATGGGAATGTGGAATGAGTCATGGGCTTGGACAGGTTAGCAGCTCCTGCTGTAGGAGACCCTACGTCTATCAGATGAGACCTGGCAAGGTCCTGACAAGCTGTGGTCATCGAAGAGGTTCCCTGTGGCTCAGTTGGTAGAGCATGGCGTTCGCAACGCTTAGGTCGTGGGTTCGATTCCCATTGGGGCCACATATACTGAAAAATGTATGCATTCACTACTGTAAGTCACTTCGGATAAAAGCGTCTGCTAAATGGCATATATTATATATATATTATATATATATATATATATATATATATATTAAAGATCCCATGGCGCTTGCAAAAAACAATGTGTTAACTCTGGCATGCCATGCTTCCCAAACTGGCTCTTTTCAATATGGCTGACCTAATCATCAGCCCTTCTATGCTGGACTGGCTTCTCAATAATTTCATTTCCCCCATGCCATCACTATAACATGGATTGGTGAATAAAAGGCTAAGGTAAATAAAATCCTATTTTATGAGTAGCAGAATTCCATTCCCACCTGTACTTTTATGAGGATCTGTGAAGCTGATTATGATTTGAGACTCCGGGCCTCATATTTCAGACAGGCAAGAAAAATGACCTCTACTGGGTCATTCAAGAGCACGCAAACATTGACAATGGCTGACCAGCAGCTGTGTTGCTTTTTTTAATTCATTTGTTTATTTGAAAGGACAATGGTCAATATGGCCTAAAGTCAATGAGCATTTTTAGTCCCATTCTTCCACAGGGGGCTAAATGTAAGTTAGATGTCCTATATCCAATATATAACCTAACCCCCCCATGTCCTCCCCAAGACCTTTGATAAAACATGCAAACTATGTTGAGTGCATTAATTGACAGCTTGGCCATCTGGCCCCGTTTTGTGCTTCAGTGGCTTTGATTTGAGCAGCTGAAGGACACTTATCACACTTTTCTCCCTCAAAATGTTTTTAAAATTAGTAATTCTACTGCTGGGTTGCAGGATGATGGAATTCTGAAGGAAGAGGTAGGTTTTACTGCGTAGTTTAGTGGAATGACTGTTAGCCGGGAGCGCTAAAATGACTTGATGAGCTCTCCTAGATGTATTGCGCAGTGAAAACATGGACCTTCAGTGTAAAAGAAAGGAACATTGCACGGGTACAAAGCCACACTGCGCGTTCACCCCTCACTTGCCATTCACCACATGTACTGCATTTTCGTAATCGCTCACAATCGACAAATCTTTATATTGGTAGCCCAGCATTTTTGTCAACCAAGTCTCTCAGTAAGCGAGAGCACATCCTACAGATCTGCATTCCCTCTCATGACAAAACCTCCCAGAAAAACATTGAATAGAAAGAAAAGATGTGGGAAAGAAATTCTGTGAACGTCTCTGCGTAAACACAAAAGATGTCCTCTGAAGAGACGCCCGCCACCGCAAAAGAAGAAAGGTAAAAACAAGCTGTGAGGGAAGACTGACACGAGGGAAAAGGTCCAAAATATTTTGTCAAAACATTGACGTGGTTTGAGCTGCCTATCAGGGATGCGGTTCGAAACCCGTCTCTGCCTGACCGTTAGCCCCGATCTGGGGTGGCGTTCGGCTGTCCGCTCCTGAGGAAGAGGGGGAGGGTGACAACCTGTTTGTAAATGGCGCTATACAAAAATAAAGATTGATTGATTGATTGAGGGTGGTCGGCACGAACTCGCTGTGAAGCACGTAAGGGTGTCTCCAGAAAGGAGTTCAGTGCATTCTGTCTCAAAGGAGGCGGGTCATCGCTGGCCTAGGAGAGCAGCTTGCCCCGTAGTAGAGTCGTGGGGGAGGGTTAATCGAAATAAATAGAGGGATGCTGGGTTATCATCCCTGCAAACATTAAGGGCCAGGTTTACTAAGCGTTTACACCAGTTTTTGTTTCTAAAAGGAATAAAAACGTATCGTTAAAGCTAAAGCATTTTATTCCTTTTATTAAAAAAACTGGTGAAAACTTTGCACTAGTGTTAAACACTTAGTGAATCTGGCCCGAAGCGTTTGCTGTACCTGGGCTTGCTGCCAGGATCTTAGGCTTTTTAACTAGAAGTGATCACCAGGGCAAAAATTGGACAGAAGCGTAAGATGAGGAGCCAGTTAGTGAGGACATGAGTGTTTGTGATCCGCAGTTTATTATACCCTAATGGCTCTACAGTTTCAACATCACGTTAACATACGGAATAAAAAGCCTGTGGTTATCCTCTATATTCATAGATTTAACGACGCATTGTGTAAAATGGAAATTTCTGAAAACGTAGTGGAAGGATAATAAGTTATTTCAGTAGTCATTTATTTTGATGAAATTACTTTTATTCATTCTAATAACAATTATTATTAATTGGCCCCTCCTCTTAATTGCAATACATATCATTTTGCCCCACATGGTAGTCCTTGCTCTGACTAGTTGACAGAGGACATTCCAGAAATGGACCTACAATTGTAACTGGGCATTCAAAAATCTGAAAACTTTGGGGCAAAAAATAAATCAATACAAAATTCCCACACAGGGAGCACAGGGAGCAGTGCAGGGAGCAGTGCAGGGAGCAGTGCAACAAGCTCAACTTTTTATGACTTTGTCCATATTTTCTTAGAGCATCGCTATATCTGAAGGTTTTCCCACACTGGGAGCAGAGGTATGGGCGCTCCCCTGTGTGGGTTTGTTGGTGCCTTGTCAGTTGTGTTGTGGTTACGAAACCCTTCTTACACTGGTAGCAACGGCGTGTGGGCGACTCCCCGATGTGAATTCGCTCACGATCTGTCAAGTGCGGTTTATGTCTGAAGCTTTACCCACACACTGTGCAGGTACTGCGAGGAGCGATGCAGTTAGGAAGCTCTCACCACACTGGGAGCAGTGGTACGGGCGCTCACCCGTGTGGATCCGCTGGTGCGTTTTAAGGTAAGAGGAAAGTCTGAAGGTCTTCCCACACTGGGAGCAGTGGTATGGGCGCTCACCAGTGTGAATTCGCTGGTGTTCTCTCAGACATAACACAGACCTGAAGCTCTATCCACTGGCATAGGCTCTGCCTGGTATGATATCGTTCATGTGATTTCAGTTCTGGTGCAGATTTGAAACTCTTCGCACGCTGGTAGCAGGGGTATGGGCACTCGCCTGTGTGAATTTGCCTGTTTTCTCAGGTGGTATGCAGATATGAAACTCTTCCCATTTTACATTACATTTACATTTTAGGCATTTAGCAGACACTCTTATCCAGAGCGACTTACAAAAAGTGCAGTAATACATGATAAGATTAATCATAGGACGCGCTAGAGATCAGTGTCGTGATACAGTAATAGACATTTTATTTTACCTTTATTTAGCCAGGGGAGCCCATTGAGACCAAGTCTCATTTACAATGGTGCCCTGATTACAAAACAATTATATAAATTACACATAAACAAACAATAAGACAAGGACAATAAAAATAGATGAAAGCATCATACAAAATAACAATAATAAGAGGAACTAGTGTTCCAATAGAAGTAATTACAATAGTTACGATAGATAGATTTAGAAACACTCACATACCACTAACTCTATATCCTTAAGCATATTTTTAAAAGTTCCTATGGAGACCACAGAATCCAGTTTGAAGGTCTCCTGAAGCTCATTAAAAGCTCTAGGCCCATAATAGCTAAAAGCAGTTTTACCTAACTCAGTTCTGACATAATTGTTGGCAGCTGGAAACTGGGTTTTTTGGGGGGTTCTGTTTCGGGGACAGTCATCAACATAGATACATATTACAAAATGCAGTATTGAACATGAAAGCAGTGGTGATGACAATTAGGGGTAATGGAGTCTGAATGGAGGTTTTTGAGATCGTTCCACCACTGGGGAGGTCAGGACAGAGAAGAGGCGAGACCGCGAGGAGCGGCTGGGGCGCCCAGAGGGATGGGACAGTCAGTTTGCCTGAGGAGGCAGAGCAGAGGGGTCTGGCTGGGGTGTAGGGTGTGATGAGTGACTGGGGGTAGGAAGGAGCTGTTCCTCTAGCAGCTTGATAAGCCAGCACCAGTGATTTAAATCTGATGCGTGCTGCAATAGGGAGCCAGTGAAGAGAGGTGAGTAGAGAGGTGACATGTGTGTACTTGGGTTGGTTGAACACCAGATGTGCGGCAGCATTCTGGACCAGTTGCAGTGGCTTGATGGCAGAGGCCGGTAGGCCTGCCAGCAAGGAATTGCAGTAGTTCAGGCGTGAGATCACCACCCCCTCTGCGTAAGTCGCGAAGGTTGCATTGATGTTGCAGAGCCCTGGTTGTGTTGCTGTCGCGTTGTTGTCGTTCGAGCATGTAGAGGCCTCTACGCAGAGGGGGTTTCAGATGTTGTCGCGTACCTAGCACGAAAATCTAACTCACGACCGCAGTGCAACCGTTCACGTAGATGTTGCCCATCATTGACTGGTTGGTTAGCAAATGGAGGCGGAGCTGTTATAGTCATAGTTCATAGGACACAGTTCATCGAGCTAGTAGCTAACGATATAGATAGCTAGCATCATTTGTTCGACACGGTATAAAATGAACTAGCTTCAGGAAAGATTGGCTGAACAAGTTTGAAGGTACAGAAAACTTTATCGACCTTGGTCAATACATGGACACCTAGTGTACAGAAGTGTAAGGATGCCATGCTGTATAGGCTGCGAATGGCCTTTCCAGACGTATAAATTGCAGAGTGCTTGCAGCATTTTTGCATTGCGCAAACCGCGAAGAAGTCGCACAAGTTACATAGAAGCATGTAGAGGCCTTAAGCCCCTCAGTGAGTGCTCTCATTTTGACATTCTGAAGTGTCATCATGATATCACCAATCATTCCAGGACTGAGGCGTGGTGATAAGCGATTTATTTTATTTTATTTTATTTTTAAATAATGAATTGGGTGCCGCTAACCTCACCTTTACCGATTAATGCTACGCTATACCCAATTATCATAACAATTAGTTAGGCATGATGCATAGGTTGTGTAAAGTGTGAACATTGCACTAAAAATGAATTAAAATGAACCACCTGTGCAGCTAATTGCTCAATTGTTTTACCTGATGCCCGTGACGCTCAATAAACAGAACGGTAGGCTACAGAGGAAGAGACGATGCCCGAGAGTCAGTGGGTTTTCCATCCGTGAGAACTACACAGTTATAATAGAATTATTCCACAAAACCTCAGAAGAAGAAAAGGGGAGATGACATGGGGTAGAGGGCGATGAAATGACAACGAGCAGTACAGAGAGGTGATGGCTAGATAGTAACCCTATTTTTCCCTACTTTTCCAACGGTCGTGAGGTTTGACTGAGTCCCCATAGTAACGACGGAAAGTGTCCAACCCTCGTTCCAGCTGTCTTATGGTTAGGGTTATGGTTACCAGCTCGTCTTTGAAGCTTTCCACTTTAGTGACAAATGCGCATGTGCGAGATTTAGGAAAAATAGGGTTACTATCTAGCCATGACTGCACAGAGATGCGGTGGTCAGAAATGGGACGTCCTACATACACACACCTGGACAACCTGACGCGACAAGTCGTGTGCTCAGAAGTGACGTGGCCGTGTTATTTAAAGGATACAGTAAAATATTGAATACACTTTAATTATATTTCTCAGCATGTTTATTTAAACGATTTACGAATAGCAAGTAATAACTATTTTAATGATAAATGTGGATACATTGATACTATTCACAATTCACACAATGACAACTGTATTTTAAAAACTTAATTTGTATTTATTTATTGTCGTTATTAGGTCTGTAATGCAATGCAATGCAAAAAAGATGTTTAAAAAGAGTTTCGTGTTCGTTCAGAAATAAATTAGGTATTTTCTCATAAGTTTATGTCGTGCTTAACCAGTTAAGTTAATTACGGCAAAATGTGACTGATGACTGAATAACAACCAATCACATTGTAGTATGTGAAAATTAGCATACAAAACAATTAGCATACAATGCAATACAACAGCAAAAAATCTAATTTTATCACCATGCATTTGTACATATTATTTACAGGCACTACAACAATTAAAATTGATGGCTTTTGTGTCCTGGAATGTTGCACTTGATACTTGGACATCCAAATTGTTGCTTGCAACCATATGTATAATTTATTATTAGTTTGCTAGGCAGATTGCCTTTCTCCACAGAGACTTACAAAGCTTCAGTTTATTTGACATATTATCAATTTGTACAGCTCGATATTTACTGAAGCAGTTCAGGTTAAGCACCTTGCTCAAGGTTACTCTGAGGTACAAGCCCTGTGGTTCTGTGTGGCTCAGTCGGCAGAGCGTGGCACTGACAATGCTCAGGATGTGGGTTCGATTCCCACCGGGACCACATACACAGAAAAATGTACGCATTCACTACCGTAAGTCGCTTTGGATAAAAGCGTCTGCTAAGTGGCGTATGTTATGTTAAGCCCGGCTGCTTTACCACTAATTTACACCGCGGGTTCTGGGTGCATTCGTGAACACTAAACTTGTGTGGCATGCCAGGCCCCGAATTCCAACAGGAGGAATTCCGGCCCGGTCGAACAAAGTGACAGGCACAGTGGATTACAGTTTTCTGAAAACCTATACTTCCGGGATCACGACTCCACTAACAGGGCCGTGGTCAAAAAGGTCAGGCTGAAACGCTGCCAGTTTTTTAAAAGCAGCCCAGGGGAGGATCAATGAAACACAGCGCAGAGACCGGGGGCTTGCACTGTCTGTTTAACAGTGCAGTGTGCTGTATAATGGAGAATGAGAGCGCACGGTGACACTGGTGACCTTGGGCTGGTATGAGACAAACCATTCAGCCCTTTCCTCTCACATAGCGCTACCGCGCACCACTCGGTAGATGGATTTTTAAGTGTATTGTTATTATTTTTATATCTCACGACTCGATACTGTTCAAGTTCCCATAATGGACTGCAGTGTACTTGTGGCTCTAATGGGGGGTAATTATGTAACTGGATCGATCGCGAGCCCAAGTCTGATCCTAATGGCTGCCATCGCAATTCAGGACAGTTTCCACAGCGGTTCTGAAAAATGGGAGGTCAACGTTTCACTTGTTAAAACAATTCCCGCTGGGCGAAGCCTACACGGCGAATCGATTCTTGAATCACTTTGCTTTATAAGTCCCGTCTGAAACAACTATCTGCAACAGAACTGGCCACGCAGCAGCCTGTGTCATTCTAGAACGGCAAGCAGTGCTTTCACGTTGCTCTGTGATTTCATAACCGCTGGAAAACATGAGGCGGATCGCCATGGCGACAATGGTGGCAACAGGCAGAGCCGCTGGTCCGCTGCTGTTCTGGGACCAACGGGACACGGGAGAGCGGTTCAGTTAACGACATGAGTTAATGAGCTTAACGAGCTTGATGAGCTTCCTCTTGCTGGCCCCCTTGTGTGACTCACTGTGTGTTATTGCGGTGTCTTGTGTTTGGCGACTCTAATGGGAGGAGCGGTGAAAACTCTGGAGGCATTGATGCATCGATGATAGAGGAAAGATGCAGGATTCAGAGGCCATTTCCATTGCACGTCATCACAGTGCGAGGCCATCAAAATTAAAGGTAATATCTGTCTGAGGCCTTCAGGGTGAGGGGTCATCTCTATCATGGATACAAAGTCCAGAATGAGAACATTTTAAACCATAGGGTTTAAACTTACGTCAGTGGAAATCGAACACCGGTGTGAGAGTGTGTGTTTGTACCATGCATGTGGGGAAATGAAGTATTGTGGGATGGCTTCTGACGCGTTCATAATCTCTAAAATCAAGTGTACAGCCTGATGGGACCCAACTCTTTCCCTCCTTTCCTCCCTGTGAGAAACAAATATCGTCACAGCATCATTCAATAACTTCTGATCTCCCCTAATGACTAACTAATTGCCTGGGTTGAATTTGAAATGCTGTTCGGTTCATTACTTCTAATGTTGGTCATTAGCATCTGAAAATAAACCTTGGCAAAACTGAGTTTCTCCACCTCCCTGCCACGTCCTCACCAATCCAGGACCTTTCTATCTCTCTTGATAACACGAAGGTGTCTGCTTCTCAAGATCCTCGGTGTAACATTAGGCAATAAGCTGTTCTTCACCGAGGACACAGCACCACAGTGATACAGGCCGGCAGTGTAGTGTAATGGTTAGGGAGCTGGGCTTGTAACTCAGAGGTTGCAGGTTCAATTCCCAGGTGGGGCACTGCTGTTGTACTCTTGAGCTAAAGGTACTTAACCTGAATTGCTTCAGTAAAATATCCAGCTGTATAAATGGATTGTATGTAAAGAAGTAGCTCTGGATAAGAGTGTCTAAAATCTAAAATGCCTAAAATGTAAAATAAAAAATGTAAATGCACCAGTGACCTGGAGCTGTAAATTCTTACTTTACAATGGGGGTTGCCAACCCTGGTCCTGGATAGCTGGCTTCTGTTGGTTTTCATTATTAGTCAGCGTTAAATGAATTAACTATATCAATTGATTACACAGTTAACTCACTTTACCTGGTTCCTTGTGTCTGAATTGGTTGCTGATGGTGAAACAAAAACCAGCAGACCCTGTGGGTCTCCAGGACCAGTGTTGGTGCTGTTAAACTCGTGTTCAAAATCTAAATATTCACATATACCAGCTCACCTCCCCTCATTGGCTTCCTGCTATGGCTCGCATTAAGTTCAAAACTTTGGCCTATCAGACATCAACAGGAATGGCTCTCCCTTGCCCCTGTCAGACCTATCTTCTCTGCAAGCTGTGGCCACCTTAAGAGTTCCTGTCCTTCATCGATGCACATCCTGACTTCCCTCAATGTTGCCCCCCAGTGGTGGAACGAGGTAGCTACAACAGCCATATCAACAGAGCCTCTGGCTGTCTTTCAGCATAAATTGAAATCCAATCTCTTTTGTTTGTATTTACATGTATTTATTTGGCAGATTGCAATAAATGAACAAATATTTGTATTGGTGACTTCAATGCCACAATGGAAAAAGTGCAAATAGCCAGGATGATGACAAGTGCCAGCAAAGAGTAGGTAGTGATCACTAAAGATATTTTGTGCAGTGCTGATCAGACTCAGCCACAACAAGCAGGTGAAAAAAGATATTAAGTGCACAAATAGTTGACACAATCTCCATCAGAGAAACACAATCCCCCTCCTGAACCCATACTCTGCTCTCCTTGGTGCTTACCTGTAGCACCAGCCTGTGGGAGACAATGGAAATTAGTGAATTATGCACCGGGTGCTGACATGAGAAAACGTCATTTTCAGACATAATTTTCTCACTAGTGTGGGCAAGATGTGCATGAAAAAAGGTAATGGGTAAAAACCAGCAACTGTATCATCTGCATTTCACCATTCAGTTAAAGCATATGCATGGTATATTTTAATCCTTATTTTAAGGTGGTTTTTTAAAGTACGGAAAGACAATTATATTAAGAATGTTTTGACCTCTAATTTCCTCTTCCGACGCAACCAGCAACTATATATAAATTATACTATAATTGGCCACTAGATGACGCTAAATGCTAGGGTTTTGTCCTCAGTTCAGTCCGAAAATGTTAACTTTCCTTATCGCCTAGCAACCCAAGTCTCCCAGCCGCTGTCACGAATCATGCAGGATTGTGTAACGCTGCGCTATGTTTGGACAAAGATTCAGGAACGGCAAAATATTATTATTATCTTTTGGTCAGTGGGGGCTGTGCTTTTACGCCGTCGTTTTCAGCACACAGTATGCAGTGACCGTTTTTACTGCACGGCACACTCTTTCTGAGATATTATAATCTGGTGGTACTGTACTATCGATGTTTCTGCATACTCATTTTACATTTTAAGCATTTAGCAGACGCTCTTATCCAGAGCGACTTACAAGATGTGCATTAATACATGGAAGGAACAATCATAGTTAGCGCACAAGATCAGTGCAGTAATACAGCGATATACATCACTGCAGGCATCTGCGTACCATACCTGTAACACTGGGAAGGAAACGATTAATAGGTTCCCCTTTTGAATTGGCCATTGTTATTAGGCTACTCTAACTAAATCCCTGCTAAGTGATTCCAGAGTTGAAAAAAAAAATATGCTCGAAGAAGCGCCTCTATAGAGTTCAATTCCGATGGTTTGTCACTTTACCCTCCCTCCCTTTTCTTTGACACTTTGACGCTTTTCCCCGACCTCCAAAAAGATATCTGGGAGTGTGAATGATACTGCGCTTCAAGGGTGCGTGCAGTAACGCTAATGTCCTACAGTGTTATACCCTGGTGAGCACGTGCCAGCTCGTGTCTGACCCCGGACTAGTTAAATGCGTTTATCGCATAATGACTGGGCGTATAATTAGGCCTAAGGTTCAAATCATAGTTTGAATGTACCCGGTGATTTTTTTTTCTTTCTCTCTGCTGTTTTCTTCGAGTATGTGTCCTGGCTGTATGGTCAATGTAAACCAAACAGCTGAACAAAGGCGCTCATCTCACCAAACACCAACCAAATGGCAAAACGAGACCGACGCGCAGTGTTAATTTGCGTATTTGTACATTATACTGAATCAGTTGCGCAACGTCGCGGATATGTACTTGGCTGTTGTTTCAAATGTTTGCTCGATAAGCGGGTTAGCGAAACACGTGGGAAAGGTACACAGGAACTTTTCGATGGCGTCTGTGGTCATAGGCTCATGGTATACGGAGAGAGAGAGAGAGAGAGGAAATACGACGGACCTGCTGTAGGAGCGTGAAGTCCGTGGGGTGTAAATCGCTTGGAGGCTGGGCTGGAAACTGAAGTAGGTGGATGAAAACCGGAGGGAGGGAGTGAGAGAGGGAGACTGAGCCAGAGGGAATGCTAGTTCGCCGGTACTGTCTGAACAGGAAAAAAACTCTCTGGATTTAACATTGGTAAATCTATGGAAAACACATTTGAATTCACATTGAATTAAAAAAAATGAGGATTACAGTGTCATTTGTAATAGGTAAACGGGAACGAATTCTGTGCTATCAAACTGGAATGCCTCAAATGTTTTCAAATCAATGATAGAAAATAACTCTATTGTAAGAGCACAGAAGCTGTCTTCGCGTAGCCTTTCTGCGTGGAGTGTGTTGTGCTCGCCATTTAACCGAAGAGGAATAGCAGCACCTCGACTCTTAACAGCCGACAGGTAAGAGATACGCTACTGTGGATTCGAATCTGTTACTCGCATTTAATTAGATAACGAAGGCTAAAAAGTTCTACGTACTGGAGCTGAGAAGTCATATTACGACTATAGATTTTATTTATCTACACCACTGCGTCTCTGCTAACTGCCGAAATAACAATGACAGCAGTTTAATTGAGAATTTTGTAATGCAAGATTATTTAAGACTTATATTGTTATTACTATATCTCATTTTATCTGCGTAATGGGACCTGAAACGGTACCACGGGGAAGCATTTTCTATTTTCAAAAAAGTTTATTTCAGTAGACTATTTCGGTTACAACGTAACATGAAAAAAACAAGAACAACAAAACAGACTACTACATCTGCATATTATTCAAACGGTTTAAGAACACTTCCTATTATCCCATTTTTTTAAATTCAGCTACGTTTAAGAAATAAATGTACGGATTTATGTCGACGATGCTTGAGATAAAAAGGTTAATGGGTTAAGGTTAATTAAGGTTTTCTGGGTAGTTTAGGAATACTGGACGGCAGATATGTTCATTTTTACCGTTAGCATTCACCTGTGCAGGTGAGCGTTCTTCCTCTGAGATTCTTAAGCCCCTCTTTTTGCTTGGTTTTCATTGGTTGGGATAAGGCGAGGTCTGATTCTATTCGCTTTGTTAGTTGTCAATTATAAGTGACTCACAGCGACATGAGATATGTAGGCGAAAGGTGAGAAATGTGTGAAATGGAGGCGAAGTGACCAGCCGGAGCCAAACTTCAACATGGAACGTTTTGGTATTACTCTGGGCAAAATAACTTCTATGCGAACACGATCCGAATGCCAACATGCCCTTTTATGGTATGCTTTCCCACACGTATGGGAAACATACAATGTTGTATTCAAACAACTGATATAGTATAAAATAAATTCGACGTAGGCTATATAGTACTGTCTGGATTGTTGCATTTTATACTTCTTGACATGGGGGAATTACTTTTTGGTACAAATACAAATTTGGAGACACTGTTAGAAACTCCTTTTTTGAAACAATTTTGTGATCGCCAGGGAGTGTCCAGCGCGTGGAACTGAAATTACGCGAGCAAAACGCACGCGCGCTCATTCATTTTCAGTCGCCTCAGTCTCAGACTTAATATACGCCATTTAGCAGACGCTTTTATCCAAAGCGACTTACAGTAGTGAATGTATACATTTTCAGTATATGTGGTCCCAGTGGGGATTGAACCCACAACCTAAGCGTTGCCAACGCCGTGCTCTACCAACTGAGCCACAGAGCCGACTTGGAAAGGAGTCGGCTTGATGACCTTGAGGTTTTAGCGTTCACACTCCCCACCCGATTGTTTGGTTATTATTAGTAGCGCTAATTATTATTCGCTTTTATTTTGTTGCTCTCATGTCTTACTAATATGAACGCTTGACACCAGAGTAGTATACAATAATGGAGCTACTATGAAAAATATAAGAAGCATAAAGCGTCACGTGACGAAAGTCAATAATGGCATAAATCGTTCAGACATCTCAGACACACAGACAAGGGCAACACCATAAAAGATGGGAAGCAACTTACTAGTCATTAAAATGTCAAACTATATGGGGGGCAAAAATCATTACAAACAATAGCTTCTAACACAAACAAATCTGTACCAATTTGACATCATGGGATGGAAGAGGATGGGGTTATAACCTATGGCTGAGTGTGGTTCTGGAATTAATGCTGCTCAATCAAGGTATTTATGCATCACGTGCAGTGTTGATCAAGTTCTATATAAGTATCCAAATGCTTGATTAGAATGATAGTCTGTAGGCAATCTACAAGTTACTACAAGTACAAGTAACTACAAGTTAACTACAAGTATTTTCCATAGCTAAGTGGTTTGAACTCTTGACTGAAAGTAACAACCTGAGAGCTAATGTCTCATGGACAGAGATGCAGCTTAGTTATGTTTTTAGGGGCATTGCATTTAGCGGAATTGCTCTGCTATTAGAAGAGTGGACCCCAGATTAAACCTTTGCCAAATTTGTGTGATTGTTTGAAACATTTGAGAAATGAAATGTATGAGTTGAGTATTTACACATTTAAATATTTAATATATCACCTTTTGTTTAAAAGTGATATAAAGTTTATCACAGAGGTTCACAACAACAAACAGACAATCTGTTTCGGGATTTCATGCCAACTTCTGTCCTTGGTTATTCATTTTATTTGACGTTTTTGATGAAGTCATGAGCTACAGCTGCAACCATTTGAAATGAAATAAAAGCTGTAAGAAAAACCAGCGTACACAGCACCCCTCCGGGAATTGAATTGTGCGCCCCCGATTTAGCTTAAAAATGAACGCCATATTTATTTTATTTATACAGTTTAGGGACATCCTATTTCATTTTTAGAATGATTTGTATCCTCATAAATATTGATTTTAAAATGTAGGATAAGGAGCAATATTTATCTTAAATGTGTGGAAAAGGTGCATGCTAAATTAATGCATGCTATGGCATGTTACGCCCCCGATGGGTTTAGGGGTACTGGGGAGATCGTAACATAAAAGAATATAAATAGGATCGGGTCATGAACGAAAATGAGGGTAAATAATAAAGCCAAGGCAAGAGGGGAAGGTGCAGTCGGTGTTTAATTACATATATATTAGTGACAATAGTGAGGTTATTTACATATATACAAAGGTCAATTACGAACACAAAGACACCAGGCCAAGGGACACGGATGTTGCCAAAGAAATGAACTAAATCAAACAGAACAGGGCTAGCTACAAACAAAAACTAAGATTGGCTGACTATCTAAACTTTTATACAAAATAAAGGTCTACCTATCTAATCTATACTAGCTACATTGTGCAATGTGCATCCCAAAAGCTGGTTTGTGTTGGTAATACTGTCATTTATCTGCCTTTGTGGGGCTCCCCCAGAAGTAGGCAGTTCTCACCGTATGAGCTGTAGGGGGGGAAGTCCATTCCTCATAGGAAACACCGGAAGTTTCTCCCAGGCAGATGTATGTGAAAAGGAAACACCCTGTTTGTGTAGTAGACCAGTGTGAGAGTCAGCTGGCGTGTTCCTCCAAGCTGGCACGGGTCAAACCAGTGGGCAGGCGGCAGCCCCGTATCGCCCACGGCCTGATCGATTGACGTACGCGGTGTGGCGCCTGAACGATATCAGATGTGACTCGGAGCGGGCGAGGAACAAAGCCTGCCCACACGATAGCCGTGCATCAACCTCGCTGTCACGTTGGCCAGGTGTTTGATTGAGGCCGCCAGGGTTGACTCGTTATCGACCCGCCCAAGCTGTTGCCGATTTTTCCTCACATGCTTGGTGATTCACACCTTCGGTTATGTAACCTTAAGAGATTGTGCTCTTACGACAACAGCATTTTCATTTTAAATTGAGCTTTTAAACAGACCATTGAAATGTTGGCTGTGGATATTGTGACATGCGGGCGTTATGTAACATCATTATTTTGTTATTTTTTTATTTAACCTTTATTTAACCAGAATAGTCTCATTGAGATTAAAAATCTATTTTACAAGAGCGTCCTGGCCAAGATAGGCAGCAGCACAATTACAATTACAAGTACAAGTTTACAGACAAAAGTAAATAAAATAAAAAACATATGACAATTAAAACAAAAAACAAGGGCAAATCACAGAACCATTCGTAATCATTCAAAACATCTGCAGCCAGATGTGCTGGATTCCATATCACTTAGAAGTGTTTTAAAAGCAACCAGTGAGACCAGCTCCTGCAGGTTCAGGTGGTTTTGTAGCTGATTCCAGGCGGAAGGAGCTGCATACCTGAATGCCCTTTTTCCCAGTTCAGTACGGACCCGAGGGACAGTTAGTATGAATAAGTCCTGGGAACGAAGACCATAACTGCCCATACTTTTTTGGCGGATGTACATCCGTAGGTAAGTTGCCAATAGTCCAAGGATAGCCTTATAAATAAGGATATGCCAGTGGTTGAGTCTACGGGTGGCCAGGGCAGACCATCCAACCCGAACATACAAAGTACAGTGATGAGTAAGGGCTTTAAAGGGCTTTATCTGGTTATGCATGACAGAAAGATTGAAAGATATTGACAGTGGGTCCCTGCATCTCTCGCAGATGGAGCTGATAGGAAGCCAATCACCTGTTACTATCCAGGAGAATTTTGCAATCATGCTGTAATCATTTTATTTAAAAATGTTAATAATTGTATGTACAGTTAATTGCCAAAATAAAGGAAACACCAACATGAAGTGTCTTAATATGGCTGCAGTCCGAGTAGTGTTCCTCTCGGAAGTTCTCAATGGACTCTTCATGATGAAACTGCCTGCTCACACCCTAGATTGATATTTGCAGTCAACTGATTCAGAGTTGCTTGCCTGTTTTTCCTTGCATCTTAAACCAATCCATGGACACCATGGTTGAGGACCATGTGCTTTAAACCACAGTTGCCCCTAGGTGATGATGTCTTTCCCTCAGACCATGCCCACATCACCTGAGCCACCTTGTGAAACATTAGCAAGTTGAGCAGTCTTCATCACTGAGGCTCCTGCCAAATGTGCCTCAACAATCATCCCTCGTTCAAAGTCACTGAGATCTCTTCTAGTTATGGTAGCCAAAAGAATGGGCAACTGGGCCTGCCCAGCATTTTTATATATGACCCTAAGCATGATGGAATGTTAATTGCTTCATTCACTCAGGAACCACACCTATGTGGAAGCGACTCCTTTCAATATACTTTGTATCTCTCATTTACTCAAGTGTTTCATCTATTTCGGCATACATACATACATAGCGTATGTATGTATGTATTATTATTATTATTATTGGTAATATATAATATAATTTATATTGTTGGTAGCATTACCAACAGAAAAACACTACTACTACTACTACTACTGTAACAATAATAATATCATAAAAAATGAATAATAATATCATAAAAATGGCCATAACATAAATATTATATATATAATAATTTGTCTTTTTTCTTGTACGTGATGATGGAACACAATACAAGTAGTGATGAATTATAATTGACCATTATAATAATTGACCATTTAGGCGTTCTAGCTAATGGCTTAGCTGAAATCAGGGTTTGTTGTAAAAGGGCAACAATTGAGAGTTTTTCAACGTGTATTTGAAACCTTTGGCGGTAAGTGCTAAACGCATAAGTATTTAAGGAGAAGTTGGCCGCAACAGAGATAGGTGTTAGGAGATTGATGCAGTTTTTTAAATTTATCGGCCATACTGTACCTGAGAGATTGGCATGGATAGGGCCTTACATGTTTCTATGATCATGGATGGATTTTGTGATCGCATCATGCATTGTATAACCGTGAAGTAGCTGTTTTTCAATTTCGTGTGATGCAGTTACCATTTTAATCATGTGCTCATTTCACTGGCCTGCCATAGATACGGTTTGGGGCATTAGTTGATAATGATTAGCTCAATACACATTACGACATACGTCAGATGATTAGCTGGTTGGATTCTAAGAAAAAACATGGACATGAACTTTATCACTGATTACCTGTACATCTCATTGACGACCCACCCCCTATCTCTCAGCTAAGAATAGATTTTCAGAGCAGCAGGGAAAAAGGACCACACATGTTCAGTTCTGAAGTGAAAAAGTACATCTTGTTTAACTTGGTCTGCTGAACGCAGCTGTGAAAATGGAGCTAGTCCCCATGAATGTTTGAGGAGAGCAGACGGTGTTTCCTGCAGAGACGCTGGGTGATAGCATGCCCATTTCTGTGTGCTCATATTTTAGTCTTGTTCTGTGTCATTACCAGCCACTGACCATAAGCTGTTCTCCATGTCTTGTATGACCGAGTCAAATGCTATTCACTCTGACTGTTCCTTTTGTGCATGTGTGTGTGTGTGTGTGTGTGTGTGCCTATGTGCATACGTGTCTGTGTGTATGTCTGCGCCTATTTCCGTGTGCGTGTGTCTGTGTCTGTATATATGTGCATGCTTGTCTGTGCCTATATTCATGTGTGGATGGCAGGGTAGCGTAATGGTTAGGGAGCTGGGCTTGTAACTCAGAGGTTGCAGGTTCAATTCCCAGGTGGAGCACTGCCATTGTACCCTGGAGCGAGGTACCTAACCTGAATTGCTTCAGTAAAATATCCAGCTGTATAAATGGATTGTATGTAAAGAAATGTAAACTGCGTAAGTCGCTCTGGATAAGAGCGTCTGCTAAATGCCTAAAAATGCAAAACTAAAAAATGCAAATGTCTGTGTGTCTGTGTGTCTGTGTGTCTGTGTGTGTGTCTGTGTGTGTGTGTGTGTGTGTGTGTGTGTGTGTGTGTGTGTGTGTGTGTGTGTGTGTGTGTGTGTGTGTGTCTGTGTGTGTGTGTGTGTGTGCATCTGTGTGTGTGTGTGTGTGTGTGCGTTAGACTGCAGGCACTGGCAAACATGGACCATCGCGTGGCCGCCGGCCTCCCCCTGGCACTGCTGCCGTCCTTCACGGCCTCCCTGTGGTCTCTGCCCGGCGCCGTGGCGACCAACAGCACCCCCCCCGACGGGTGCGGCGCCTCGGTGGGCGTGCTGTACTACCGCCTGTGCGACCTGGCCGCCGTGTGGGGCGTGGTGGTGGAGGCGTTCGCCGCGGCGGGCGCAGTGTCCTCCTTCATCCTGCTGGTGGTGCTGATGGCCAGCCTGCCCTTCGTGACGGTGGCGGGCCGCCGGAGCGCGGTGGGGCTCACGGCGGGCCTGCTGGTGTGCACCCTGGGCCTGTTCGGCCTGGCGTTCGCCTTCATCGTGGGCCGGGACTTCGCCACGTGCGTGGTGCGCCGCTTCCTGTTCGGCGTGCTCTTCGCCGGCTGCTTCGCCTGCCTGCTGATGCACGCCGTGAGCCTGAACGCGCTGGCGAGGCGCGGGCGCGTCTACCGCGGCTGGAAGCTGTGCCTGGGCGCGGCGGGCCTGTGGGCGGTGGAGGCCATCATCAACGCGCTGTGGTTGATCGTCACGGTGGCGCGCTACCCCGTCGTCTCGCCGCTGGTGCCCGCGCCCGTGCGCCATCGACAACGCCGACTTCGCCATGGCGCTCATCTACGTGATGGCGCTGCTGGTGGCCGTGCGGTGGCGGCCGCCGCCTCGTTGGCGGGCGAGCGCGCCGAGTGGCACCGGGCGGGAGCCTTCGTCCTGGCCACCGGCGTCCTCTCCGTGGGGGTCTGGGTGGCGTGGGTCGTCATGTACGTCTACGGCAACGCGGGCGCGGGCGGGCCCGGCTGGGACGACCCCACGCTGGCCATCGCCCTGGTGGTCAACGGCTGGGTGTTCCTGGGGCTCTACGTCATCCCCGAGGTCGCCGCCCTGACGGAGGAGGGCAAGGATCCCCGCAGAGCCCGGCGGACGAAGGGGGGGTGGGCTACGAGACCATCCTGAAGGAGCAGAAGGAGCAGAGCTCACAGAACGTGTACGTGGAGAACAAGGCTTTCACGATGGAGGAGCCCAGCGCAGGTAGGAGCACGCGCACGCGCACGCTGTCAGGTCTAACCGCGTGTGCGCACGGTACGGATACACGTTTGTAGGTACAGAGGAATGTACTTTTCTGCCATGTTACACAAGGTCATTCGAATTTGTCTTTTGCATATCTCTCCTAGATACACACACACACACACACACACACGCATAGACCACTGTACATATGTATTCCATCAGAGAGGTCTGAGCCATAGGTCAGCTGTAAATGGTCATGCTGTGGAATGTATGCATTCACTACTGTAAGTTGCTTTGGATAAAAGCGTCCGCTAAATGGCGTATGTTATGTTTGTCGAGTATGCATGTACAGGTTACGTGTGTTTGCTCACATGGGCGCAAATATTTTGCCCAATATTTTGCCCATGTCATCTGGTTTGACTGACAGATATAGTACATATGTATTTGTGTACGCATATACCTAATCTATGTATGTATGAATGTATGTATGAATGAATGTATGAATGTATGTATGAATGTATGTATGAATGTATGAATGAATGCAGTTTCAGAAGCTCAGAAAAGTAGAGCTGGTGACTCTGGTGGCAGGCTCTTGGAAGCTGTCGATGGGAAAGTGACGATGGGATTCAAAGCTCACGTCAGCAGCTCAGAGGCAGGTGTATGTGTGGCAGGACGGGGGGAAGGCATTCGATTGGGGAAGGTTTCCAGCGGACACCGCCGTGTGCCCTTGGGTTTGGACAGCAGCCGATGTCCCAGTCCCAGGGAAAATTCCGTCGAGTGGAGAGGACACCTTCGCATTGATTGTCTGAGGTCTCATTTTGACGGCGCGTCCTAAAACAGCACTTTAAATAGCTGTAAGTGATACGCGGGCGGCCGAAATGATAACTATCAGAGAGCGAGGGAACTGAGAAACCCAGGAGGGGAAGGGAAACACAATAGCGAGCGCATTGATCGACATCACGTCTCAGGCACAGTTACACACATCTGCTTGCTCTCCAGAATTTGATCTTCTGTGGTTTGAGAGCTTTGATCTAGACTCTATACAATGCCTGATCTTTTTATAAGGCTGTCTGAGAGACAGAGAGAGAGAGAGAGACACACAGACAGGCCGGGTCAGAGAGGTAATGTCAAAGAGAGAGAGAGAGAGAAAACGGGGAAAGAGTCAGAGTGATACAGCGGAGCGAGACAGAGAAAGCCCGGGGACAGAGTTCTAGAGATGGAAAGAGAGAAACAGAGGAAGAGTGAGAGAGTGACAGACGGAGTCAGACGGAGAGAGTAAGGCTGAAAGAGGGAGTCCGGGGCTGAATAAAGTTTCCTTTGTCCCACGCCAGCGCGGGCTCCTCCTCCTCCGATTCTGGCTCCTGGTTTAATGAATGAAAACAGTGTCATTATTTGGCTTGCATAACGAGCACCTTACCCCTGGAGGAATCTGCCATCTCCCTAACCCTGGGCGGCGCATAACTCAAACCACGCGAGTCAAACTCAATTCCTGGAGGGCCATCGTTATGTCGGCTTGCGATCCAGCCATTCCCCCATGGCTTGACTGGTGCAGTTTGTTAATCAGCCTCATACAAGTAGTCAAAAATGCACTACGGTGCTTCTGCAATAGAGGCTACATTTCAATCAATTTCAAGAGCAATCCATGAAGCCGTAGCAAAAAACGGGAGCCTATGTTCCCACAGCCCTATGTTCCTTGTTCCTTGTTCTTAAATAAAGACAACTCTCTGAAACCAAGATGATCACTATTACTGCAGCAATACGACAGAGGGGGGGGTCTTTTTTTGGGGGGGGGGTGGGCACGGGTTAAGGGGGGGCAACAACACGTTATGTGCATTAGGGAATGGCCATACCTGTGCTGTGGGGATGTAGGCCTGAGGGAACATAGGGCTGGGGGAACATAGGGCCTAATTTTGATGGGGGAAACATTTCTTAGAACAATTTCTTAGCAATGGGGGAACATAGGGCTGGGGGAACATAGGGATGACCCCCAAAAAACGACAACACGGAGCCCTCCCGGTAATTGATGACGTCAAAAATGTAATGGAAACTAAATTGGGAAATAAGATAAGATAGCCTTTATTAATCCCGGGGGGATTTGGTTTGTCACAGCAGCAATGATACAGGAGGCAGTGAAAGAACACACAAGACATACAGGACATCACAGTATACTGAATAATAAATACAAGATAAATATATTTGAAAAAACCAGAGTAAAAACCTAGCAGCTATACAGACATACAGAACATCATAGTATATTGAAATACCAGATGCTAAAATACAAGAATTTAAAAAATAACCTAGCAGCGATCATACTGGAGGTAGTGCAAGTCCACCAGATACACAGCGCATACCAGTGTACTGAAGTACTAAGAAAAAAAATACTGAGATCAAGTAGCAATCGGGGCAACAGTGAGATGTGCAAAGAATGTAGGGTAGGTACAGCAAAACGGTAATAAAATCAGAACGTCCTGTGTACACCTTTGCCATTTTGGGTCGCCGAGCCCCTGTCACCTCTGAAACAAGCTGGCCACCTATTGGCCCAGAAGCAGACTCGAGGGGGAAAAAAAGCAGAGTCATTTTGTTCTCAATCTCGGATCACCGCGGAAACTCTGGCTCTTTGTGCAAACACACACGTGCACGCAGGTGACGGCTTTGTCTGTGTGTCCAACGGCAGTCACCCCACCCCAGGCTGTGTCCTGTTACCACATATATCTGGAGTAAGAATGACTCGGAACAGTCTCCTTTGTTCACAGCTTCCACCACGCGCTACTCGAAACGTTCAAGGCATCTGCGCATTTGAAGCGCACCCAGGTTTGTTCTAGCAAGTTCCTAGTTCTTAAATCCGGCGAAACGTGCTTTGGGCCTACCGATCGTTCATGGCGTAAATCCTTCTCGGAAGGGCCATTTGTTCAGTTTGTTTTCCCAGGGTTCAACTACAAACTGTCATTTGCATGTATTTGCTCAGCAGACGCCCTCATCCAGAGCTACTCATTCGCTACGTATGAAAATTGACCGACACAATTTAAACAAGGCATCACTGTAAAAACTATTTACTTAAGTAAAAAAGTAAAAAAGCTTCAGTATTCATTGTGAAGAGAATTAGGATACGCTTGATATGTATTGACAAAGTGGCATGGTCCTGTTTCACAGAACTAATTTGAGCGCTCTTGTGTTTATTTAATGCTTTCGTCATCCTTATCATTTCAAAGAATGATAGCGGTCTGATTTATTGTTTAAGAATTTTCTGGGGGAAAAAAGTGTTTAGCCAGGCCAAGAGTTTAAAACCAGTAACGCCCATCTCTTTCACCAACTTCTCGTGCAACAAGGTGTCCTTTATCAGGACTCCCCTGAGCCAATCCAGGCAGAGCAAGGACAGGGCCAAAAGGTAGTGTCCATCTTGTTTCTCTTGGCTGCACACGCACAGATTGGTTTCTGTTATTTTACAACCTTTCTGCATGTCCTCATCATTAAACAGACATAGATGTCACTTCTTCTTCATAAATGTCTCTTTCTTATACTTAGAACATATATAGGCTATATATATGTATATAATATACAAT
>JAINUG010000492.1:197500-217500 GCA_029706075.1 Aldrovandia affinis
GAGAAAGAGCATTCCTGCTTTGCGACAACTTGTAATTTTTTTTTTTTTACGTTGTCGCCAAGGATATCATGTTATGTAAACCTGGCTTTGCCTCACGATGCTTTCGTCTTTTAAAGCTGAGTGTACATATAAACTGTATATGACGTCACCTTTCACAAAATATGTAACTTTTCTTTTGCTTTGGCTCTTTATTAATTTTCCGTATTTGCATTTGCAGTGTACTGAATATGAAAATGTAGGAAGAGATGCACTTTTCGATGTATTTATTTTTTAATGATGTCACATTTTGGAATAGAATGTCCCATCCATGCAAAGCAAGACCTGTCCAGCTCTTTGACGTTTCCTTCAAACTGGCTTTTTGATGGTGGTGGTGCCAAGTATGCCTAATTGTGAAAGTGTAAAAATGTTCAGACAAATATATATTAGACCATATATATATATTATTTATGCTGCCTACACTTGTTTATTGCTATATTGTAAAGATGGCTAAAGACAGAGCACATATTTAAAGTATCTATATAGGATATACTGCTTGTCAATGAGGGTACATGCCTTAAAATTGTATAGTTCACTGAATATTTAAATGCAAAAATTGCTTCAGCACTTGTCACACAAAATAAAGATGAACGCAAAGCTTTCTGCTTGTCAGGTTTGCATCCACAATTCAGATGGCCACCATATAGCAGGATACGGATAGGAGACAGATAGGAGAAAAGTTAAAGTGATTGTTTTACTTGTCATCTTATGGGGAGACAGCCAAGGTTTTACCTATTGTGGCTTGGCGAAACCACCATGGTTGTATCAGCTCAGGTCAGGTAGGCTGTCTGAAGAGACAGCCCTGTAAGAGGAAGTGGCCTGGATGGAAAACATTTGCCTCTCCCCTGTAGAGAGCACATTTACATACCTATCTCTGAGCCACTCTCGAACCCTCACACACCCGCCTGCGTCCCGGTCATCGACTCTACGTTGGGTTGGAGGAAGAACTGCCATTTTGCAGTAGGAAGCAAAACAATTGTTCAAACATTTTCACGACAAGTGGGTTTGTCCTTTGATATCCTACAAACACACAGCACTCACACAAGCCACAGACTCAACCAATTTAGTGACATTTTATGCTTGACATGGTTTTGTTTTAGAAAATGTAATGTTATTAAGTGTAACGAAAAGAAAGTAGAAGCTGGAGACCCTAGCAAATATTTGATAATGTGGGTTTTACAGGCCAAATTGTTTGTGCATTCCTAAAAAAAATAAAAAGAATACTTCCTGGACAAAGACATTTTGGTTGCCATAGAAACAAACCGGCTTCATTCTTTCTTTCTTTTTAAGAATTTGTCTCAGATTTTATTACATTTTCTCCCAATTTGGTAGCCAATTACACCCGCTATTTTCAGTAGTAGTCTGGTAGTGACGAAGGGCGAAGCATCGTCTCCTCCGAGACGGAACTCGCCAGGCTGTCGACCGTCAACCCGGTACTACAGGGCCACTCCTGTGCGCAGCGAATATCCTGTCGGCTTCCCTCCCACCTCCCTGGGGCGGACAGCCAATCACCGACCCGGTGTCACTCCCGACCAGAGCCGACTCTGGCGCAACGGGACCAGCTTAATTCTTAACTTATTTTGGGTGCAAAAGGCCAAACGGGTCAAAGTCCGAAATGGATTGTCAACATAGAATAGAATATCACCGTCAGTGGGAAAACAGACAAAAAAAATTGATAAAATTTGATAAGAACAGACAAAAATATTTCCCCCTTTAACTAATTTTTTGGTTTTATTTTTGGACTTTCAGATAGAACAAGCCATGTCTGGATGACTGAACCTTGAGAATATTGTGATAACTGATAAAACTGTGTAGTAATTAAATATTTCTACTGTAGGCTACTACCCAGCTAGCTATAACCGTTATTGCAGCTTTTTACAACATTCCAGTAAGGTTATAGTGAATAATACTGTTGCTGTGGTACCACCATTTAAGCGTAGTCCAACGTTTTTAGATATGCCCCATGAAATGAATTGTTTTTAATCTAACCGTGTCGGAAATTGTCAAGAGTGCAACATTTCCATTTTGTACCTTTGCCCCTTGATAGCATGTTTAGATATGCCCCATGAAATGAATTGTTTTTAATCAAACCGTGTCGGAAATTGTCAAGAGTGCAAAATTTCCATTTTGTACCTTTGCCCCTTGATAGCATGTTTAAGAAGCCCGTCATCCAGGATTAATGCCCAGGTGCACAGATCAACAATATTTGCAAAGGGAAATACTAACACTGCATGCACCACATACAAAGCAGAAAGTCATATTTCATAAGCAAATCATTCCCATTTCATTATTTTATAGCGCTGGTAAAAGAGGAAGATGTTTGTTTTGTTGCAGGCTTACAAGATCGCACCATTGAAACTTAATATGGATTGGTATACTAACATTTGAATATATATATATATATATACATAAAGTTTATTTGTAAGGGACAAGCACAGAGAACATTGACAGCTGCAGAAGCAGTGCCCAATGCACTGTAGCTACATGTGTATACAGCCGACACTCATTTCAAACATTCATCCTTGTTAAGGTGTAGCGATACGCCTCTGTTGCTGTTTTGATACACGTCTTTGTATCAACGGTTAAATAGAAGTTTCAATTTAGCGGCAGGTTTGAGTGCCCAGTTTGTACCAGGCGCATGCGCAAGCCGAAATACGTGCTCCGCGTCCCGCAAGTGCTGCACGTGACTGACGTGGAATATATAAACGCTGGGTTATTATCTTTTAAAAAATTATGTTACATAATTCAATTCAATAATGCTCGATTGGTAGGACTCTTTATCACAACATTTCAAAACAATTTACGAAGAACACGCAATAGCCAAATAGAACGAACACAGAGGCAATTCAAAATAACATTAAAGAAAAACAAAGCATGAAAAATGAACATATAAACAAGTTAAAGGATAAAAACTGGCGACACAAACAATCCTAGGAATGAACATAAAATTATGAAATAAGTATAATAAAAAGTACAAAAATAAGAATAACATGATAAAATAATAGCGACACATTTGCATCTTAAAATGGCGTCACTGGTTGTCCCTCAGTTTGTTACAAAAGGCTACTTACCTTGAGCCAACGACAAACATTCAATTTTGTTATCTCTGAAACTTTTCTCAAAGATGAATCGGGGTTGAAAACAGTTCAGTAAGGTGTGTCCGTAGAAACAACCACAGCACCCCCAGTGGCCTGACCTGTGGAACGGCCAACATGGCAGAACATTATAATTAGGTTGTCATTAGTCCTTATCAAGTGTCGTATCGAAATTGAAAGAAGCGATCGCACGTACGCTTTGGCGCATACCTCGCTTTGACGCACAAGCCTCCTACAGCAGAAGTCACAGGGTTTTGTTTTCATGCATGCTTATACTAGACATGTGGGCCCATGTAAATCGCTAAGCATTAGATTAGTATCTTGAACACTCGTCATGCCACGCCCCTATGCCGTGCGCATTTTTTTTTTACAACGTGCCAAATCAAGTTTTTTTGCCTTTTTTAAAACACATATGGTCTGGTGACGTTCAAAATATGACTCAATTTCTATACATAACACAAAAACATAACAGGTCACATGACTTGGCAGACATCTTGTATATGGCAAATGTGCGCTATTTCCGTTTCAAGCCATTCCTTCTCGCATGACCGTCAAACTTGGTAAACAGCTTCAAAATATGACCTTCTAGGGATACGTGACATCCAACTTGTCGTTCCACATGGCGTAGTGGGCATGGCAAATACGCACTAATGTGGGAAATAGCTGTTTCTCCCTGAGGTTCGCTCATATACACTCCAAACTTGATGTTGTCTTGATTGGAGTTTTTGGAAAGGTTGTTTTGTTGCACGGGGCTTGGAAGCTTCAGAGTTTGCCTGCAGCCTCTTGTTAAACTTGATGCTGAGTGGGTGTTATGACGGATGGGGTTGCCAGGTAACTAAAGTGAACGGGATAATTAAACAAGCCGGTATCCTCACTTAAAGGATGCTCCAAGGAGTTGCAATGAGCTGCTACTGACCTCAGAGCTTGTTGCCATGAACTGTGAAAATTCGTAAGGCGACAGATAGCACAGTTCCGACTCAGGTTAGGTTGGGTAACGGCACAATTTGACACCGGGAAAATCGAATCAGCCAAAGCACATGTATCAATATGCACGACCAGGAGCTCAAGAGTGCAGTTCTGTGATAATTGGAATGGATGAAAATTGTAACATCAAACAAGAAATGAACTATTAACATGACTTTTCATGTTTCCCTTTAAAAAAAAATATTTGGGAAACTTCTAATTGAGACAATAAGCCAAAAGCAATTTTCCATTGATATTTTACTGGACAATAAAGCTTTGGATTTTAATTTGAGAAAACAAAAATCAAGTCAGCAGGGCAGTAAATGTAAGTGAACACTATTTCCATGCCCAAAGGGTTGTCTGTTTTCTTGGGGTCCAGCAGGAAGCCTGCTGTTGTACACGGCTTAGAAATGCATTTCATGAGCCTCAAATCCTGCTTTCTCATGAGGTCTTTTGATTAGTCTGTATGAATCACTGATTCCACCCATTGTGGAGTTTGTGGAGCTTTACTCTTCCGTCAGTAGTTTAAACCTCTGAGTTTAGACCTCCATACCGCTGGACTCTATTAAAAGTGGAACAGCTGCTCCTGGTCCGCAAGATTAAGATCTCTGTCTCCTATGACTGGGAAACCAGAATGTGGGTTCTCTCAAAGTGAAGAGGCATTTGAAAATGGAGGAATCTTCAGGGGGGAAATTAATGGGAGTTCATAGAAGATACAGGGGAGTTTAAAACTAGTTATCTGGGGCCTCCCACATGGTCTAGTGGTTTCAACGTCCGACGCTGGCCACGGCGACCGGGGTTCGATTCCCCGTCACGCCAGAGACAGCTCTGGTTGGGAGTGCCATTGGGGTGGCAATTGGCTGTCCGCCCCAGGGAGGGGCACAGGAGTGATTCTGGGGTACCGGAATTACAGTCGACGGCACGATGAGTGCTGTCTCAGAGGAGGCAGCGCTTCGCCCTTGTCACTGCCGGTCACAGGGCTACGGCAGCCAACTATGAGGGAGGGGGGATTGAACTAAGCACAGCGGGTAATTGGCTACCAAATTGGGAGAAAAACTGGGTAAAATTGGAAAAATAAAAATAAAATAAAAATAAAAACTAGTTATCTGGGGAAAAGTCTGGTAGGTATCGGAGTTGACGTAAACTAAAGATGGGGGAGCTTTAGGAAACATATAAGAAGGGGATAAATCATAAGCATCTGACAACATTTCCAGAGGAAGGAGATTCGCTCTAGAGTATTTTCCACTGACAGAAAACAACAATATAACCACTGCAATTTGTAACACTGCACTGCAACACATTATATATTGTGTGATGAAAAAGATCTTATCTGAAAAGTAAAAGCATCTCTCTTTTGTGGCTTCTTTTTTTTTACCTGTGCATCATAGTGCCCCCTTTGTGTATCCCAACACGGCGTCCTATCTTTAAGCAAATGTTCTTATCGGTTGAAATGCAACTAGTAGCCTACTATGATGCAAAGACACATTGCTGGTTCACCAACCGTGCCTTCATGCAAAACCTTTTTAGTCCTACTACCAATATTCTTGAAGGGTCATTTGACATCCAGAACAGGATGTGGAAAGCCAACTAAAACTATTAAATTTGATCAATACTGTATACGAATACACCTTTTTGTAACACGCTTGCATAACAAAACTCTGATAAAGATGTGAAGCAGAATGTACAGCTAACCGCCAAAAAAAAGGGAACACTAACCTAAAGTGTCTTAATACGGTGTTGGTCCACCACAAACCACCAGAACAGCTTCAATGCGCCTAAAAGATTCAACGCCTTCATTGGCATGGATTCTGCAAGTGTATGGAACTCTACTGAAGGGATGCAACACCATTCTTCCACAAGAAGTTCCATCATTTGGTGTTTTGTTGATGGTGGTGGAAAGGCGCCGCTCCAGAAATTCCCATTATAATTCAATTGGTTTCAGATCCGGTGATGGCCATATGTGGTTCCCATTGTTTTCATGCTCATCAAACCATTCAGTGACCACTCGTGCCCTGTGGACAGGAGGCATTGTCATCGTTGAAGAGACCACTCCCATCAGGATAGAAATGCTTCACCATAGGATGAAGGTGATCACTCAGAATGGCTTTTTTTTGGCCAATTACATGCATGTCAATATGAATGCACTGGGGAGAAAACAATACAATTTTATTTTTTAACATCATCACTTGTTGAATGATCAGTGTGCTTCATCTTAAACGCCAGTGCTTGCGGCAGTGTGGTATAATGGCTAGGAAGCCGGGCTTGTAACTCAGAGGTTGCTGGTTCAATCCCCAGGTGGGACACTGCCTTTGTACCCTTGAGCAAGATACTTAACCTGAATTGCTTCAGTTAATATCCAGCTGTATAAATGGATCGTATGTAAAGAAATGTAAACTGTAAGTCGCTCTGGATAAGAGCGTCTGCTAAATGCCTGTAATGTAAATGCCTGTAATGCATTGTGGAGTATCACTGAGTAACACTCTCTGTGACCTGTATCTCATGGGCAGGGTGTGACCTCATTTGAGCCGGGACCACCTAAAATCAACCAGGAGCTGCATGCATACCGGCTGAGGGACAGCTGAACACAGACGTGTGTCTGTTAGCCAGGAATCTTCATCCCATGGATCTCAAAGGCCCTTTTTGTACTGGCCTGATTAACATCTGGGCTGTGCTGTTCTGTTCAGGGCAAGCAGACTACAGCGGACACACCTACTGGAGGTGAACTGAGATTACCAAGTCGACGGTTCTGCGTGGCTAAGGCTGAGGACTAGAGACAGGCCACACTGTGAGGAAACATACAGGCACACACGCACAAACACATGTATACAGTACCCTACAAAATTATTTGTAGGTATAGTTTCTTTTTAAGCATAAACATCCTTTTTCAGGTGCCAAACCCACTGCTGGTTTGCATGGCCAAAAAGCAGAATTTTGGCCCCATCTGACCAGAACACCCAGTTACAAGCATGGTTCTGTGTGGCTCAGTAGGTAGAGCACGGCATTGGCAATGGTTAGATTGTGGGTTCAATTCGCACTGGGACCACTTATATACTGAAAAATGTATGCATTCACTACTGTAAGTCGCTTTGGATAAAAGCGTCTGCTAAATGGCATATATTATATTGCATTGGAACTCTGATTGGAACCAGGCGATATGGTCAGATGAGACCAAAATTCTGCTTTATGGCCATGCAAACCAGCGGTGGGTTTGGTGTAGGAAAAAAAAACTAAGAAAGGCTTATGTTAAAAATAAACTACCTACGGTCAAGTACCAAGACATCTTGGTCAAAAACCTGGTTCCCTCTGCCAGGAAGCTGAAACATGGCCGTGAATAGATCTTTCAGCAAGAAAATGATCCCAAGCATACTTCAAAATGAACTACAAAAGTGGTTAACTGACTACAAAATGACTGTTTATGTTGCAATGGTCCAAATTGTGTGGTTTGAACTGAAGAGGGCAGTCCATAAGCACAGACCAAAGGATCTGAAGGATCTTGAAAGATTCTGTATGGAGGAATGGCCAAAGATCCCCCAATATGTTTATATCTCATATGAATATGAAATGTTAATGCAGATTACTCTACTCTTTCCCCTGATCCGGTGTGATATTGATCATAGTCATAATTGCACCTTTCATCTTTTCTCCCCGGCTTCGTGGCACCTGCCCGGAGCTCACCTGCCCCAGAGTCAACCCCCAACCTCTTGTTTTTCTCTGTATCCCACCATTTTCCAGGAGTTCATCTCGACCGCCTTTTAAGGGGTCAGGGAATAATTTTCCAGTTTCCCACATTGGCTCCAATGGTTTTCTGTTTTTATTCCCTCTGGAAAATGTCAATTGTGAAGCGCTGTGTGACAACCTGTTTGTAAATGGCGCTATACAAAAATAAAGTTTGATTGATTGATTGATTGATTAATTTATATCCGATTTTTTTTTTTTTTTATTACACATTTTTAAAATAAAAATTCGATGAAAATTTTGCTCATCTTTATCGAGGGCGTGAATCATTTTGGAGTTGACTGTACACTGCGTACTCAGGCACACAAGCCTAAAATGCTAATCGCTCCCTCCCACACACAAACCTTGTGCTACCACTTGTTCCATCTCCCAAAGCGCACACACACACACACACACACACACCACACACAAACCTCCCACTGCTGCTTGCTGTCTCCCACCAACACACACAGCCACAGGCCTCCAGAGCTGTGTGTGGAAAAACTCGAGCATTCGCCCCATTTGATATGCATAACCATCTCCAGACCTATTATTCGGCAGGCAAATCACCCTCCGGTGCCGGTGTTTGTGTTACGGCTGGTTAGCAGAGGATTGCCTGTCCATTGAACACAAACAACGATATATATATATAGATATTGCCGATAACACAACTCTCAAAGGGCCCACCTTATTCTTAAAAGGGTGTCTAAACAAGATTTTTTGCACCACAAACAAAATAATTGTACAGATTCATTTAATGTCATGCCTCAAAAATGACCCAGAGAATAATATGCACTGGGCGATGTCTCACCGGTCGAGAATGCGACGCTTGCGTGGGCGGTGGCAAGTGAAAGCACACTACACAAATGTATACAAATTAGCGATAACAAGGACAGGCTGCGGTCTCGTACATTGTAATGGAGTTTGTGTTCCGTGTGTTGGTCAGGTGGCATTGTGTGCTCAAGGTCCCTGGTTATGTGTAGGAGAAAGAGTGTGGGGGAGGGAAACATCATTTGGTTTAAATGCAATGACCTGTAAAGTCAGTTTCCATTCTACACCTCCAACCCCACCCCACCACACCCCACCAATGGCCAATACACAAAGCATTAACACATTAGCGTTGGAGGCGGGGCGAGAACTGATTTCACAGGCCTGATTGTTAGGCGAGTTCAGCGCAAACCTGAGCAAATTGTTCCCCTTTCACAGTTTGTTTGCAGAGTGCGTCGCGAAGGAGACGTCTGTTAAGAAAAAGGTTAAAAGTTGCACAAGGCTGACCTCCCTCTCCCTGGTCACGTGCCACAGAACACACCTGGATTACACCTACAGTGTTGCAGCGCTGGTATGCCGTTTCCATGGCGACAGCCGGCCAAGTTTTAGACCCTGATCAATGCTCTCCCAAACTACTACTGGAGGTGAACTGAGACTACCAAGTCGACGGTTCTGCGTGGCTAAGGCTGAGGACTAGAGACAGGCCACACTGTGAGGAAACATACAGGCACACACGCACAAACACACGTATACAGTACCCTACAAAATTATTAGTAGGTATAGTTTCTTTTTAAGCATAAACATCCTTTTTCAGGTGGCAAACCCACTGCTGGTTTGCATGGCCAAAAAGCTGAATTTTGGCCCCATCTGACCATAACACCCAGTTCCAATCATGGTTCCGTGTGGTTTATTATTTTTTGCTGTTTTCCCCCCACCTTTGAGTATCCAATCCCCTCGCTCTTTTTTTCGTGCCAATTATCTCCTCCCTTGTATGAGAACTCGCTGCCGTAGTCCAGCCAGTAGCGAGCGCTGCACTGCCTCCTTCAAGCCAGTGCCCGCCTAGGCCGAAGCCTGTCACCGATGCACGACCACTCATATATGCAGCAAGTCTTTCTTTCAGATTCTTTAAAAAAAATCCCATCCCCCAGGAGCGGACAGCCAATTGCCGCCCCCTAGTGGCACTGCCGGCCAGAGCCGAAACTGGCGCGACCGGTGGAATTGAACCCTGGTCGCCGTGGCTAGCGTCGAACGCTCTTACTGCTAGACAATGTGTATAGAAAACAGTTGCGTCTTAGGCCCCGGGCAAAGGGGCCAGTGCAGCAGACGCACAGGCTGACAGATGGACAGACGGACACAAAGTCATGCGTTTCAGTAGAAAAGCGGACTAAACTTGGGACGGAGAAGAATTGTGAACAGATGTGAAGATTGGGTCAAAGCTGGGTTTGGCATCCGTCTGGGTTATTTTTTTCCATTTTTTATTCAGAGACTTACACAGTTTATATACAATCCATTTATACAGCTGGATATTTTTACTGAAGCAATTCAGGTTAAGTACCTTTAGCTCCAGGGTACAACAGCAGTGCCCCGCCTGGGAATTGAACCTGCAACCTCTGAGTTACAAGCCCAGCTCCCTAACCATTACACTACACTGCCAGCTCCCTAACCATTACACTACACTGCCAGCTCCCTAACCATTACACTGCACTGCCAGCTCCCTAACCATTACGCTACACTGCCAGCTCCCTAACCATTACGCTACACTGCCAGCTCCCTAACCATTACACTACACTGCCAGCTCCCTAACCATTACACTACACTGCCAGCTCCCTAACTATTACGCTACACTGCCAGCTCCCTAACCATTACGCTACACTGCCAGCTCCCTAACCATTACGCTACACTGCCAGCTCCCTAACCATTACACTACACTGCCAGCTCCCTAACCATTACACTACACTGCCAGCTCCCTAACCATTACACTACACTGCCAGCTCCCTAACCATTACACTACACTGCCAGCTCCCTAACCATTACACGACACTGCCAGCTCCCTAACCATTACACGACACTGGGCTACTCGGGAGCTCCATCCAGTCACGTGGGTTACACCCCGGGGACACCCCTGACTGAAAACCATGACCTCCAGCGCATTTAGCCACGTGATAACGTCTGTCTGCAGGGTCCCCGCAAGGCTAGATAGAGGGGAAGCGGGACAGAAACAGGCTTTAAGGGTTTTAGGCCTTCACGCTGTGCACAGAGACAGATCTTCATATGATGTGGATAATATACAACGGCACATTGACTGGAGCGGGCCATCCGGATGATTTGCAGATCGGGGACTCTTCAGATTCTGATTCCGCTGCACCACGCCAGAACATGACGCCTAGTAACGTAATATAATAACAGTATACACGCCATTTAGCAGACTCTTTTATCCAAAGCGACTTACCGTAGTGAATGCATACATTTTTCAGTATACGTGGTCCCAGTGGGGATCGAACCCACAACCCTAGGCTTTGCCAGCGCCGTGCTCTACCCGCTGAGCAACACAGAACCACAGAAGCAATAAAATAAAATCCACGGCACGAATATTATCAGGCAAAATGGACGGCTGGCAAACAGGCCAACCCCTCACACAGAACACACTGGAGCAGGGCGCCAGCAGCGGACCTACACACATCTGTTTCCTGCGTTTACTGGTCCATTACCGCTGTGCGGCGTTAAACCCTAACAAGGGAACAAAGCACGCTCTCACACGCAGCCCCGCGGACACAGGCTGAAGGGGTTTTCATTTCAGGAACTTCATTCCTGTAACAATTGAAAAAAAGCGGATTAACTCAAGTCACCGACGAGAAGCAATCCACAATCGGTCAGGCCCGCGGAATCACTCGTGATCTTCCGCAAGACTCAAAACCCACCTGTCCAGACTCCACTGCCACTGAATTCTGTGCATCTAGCCAATTGTCATCACCACTGCCTACTTGCTCAACACTTCTTGTATATGTATCCCTGCTTACTCCTTATTTTAAAAAGCGAATAAATAAATTACTAACCTTTTCCTTCCCAGTGTTACAGGTATGGTACGCAGCTGCATACAACAATGTCTATCGCTGTATTACTGCACTGATCTCTTGCGCAAACTATGATTGTTCTTACCATGTATTAACGCACATCTCGTGCTCTGGATAAGAGCGTCTGCTAAATTCTTGAAATGTAAAATGTAAGTAGCAAATGGAAATGCCCCGTAGTGCTCAGAGTCAGACATTTACATTTTTTTAAACATTTACAGGGGCCTCTTCTTCCTGAGGAGACTGAAGAAAGTCCACCTGTCTCCTCAGATTCTGGTGAACTTCTGCCGCTGCACCATTTTTTTAGCATCCTCACCAGCTGCATCACAGTCTGGCACGGCAACTGCTCTGCTTCTGACCGGAAAGCACTGCAGAGGGTGGTGAAAACCGCCCAAAGCATCACCAGCACTTCACTCCCCTCCATCGAGGCAGTCCAGCACAGTGAAAGGCAAATCGCTGTAGAAAGCGAGCACTGATCCACCAGGATACGCAGCGCCCATCCGATGGAGGGAACCACGGTCAGTGCGGCGTTCGTTTGGACCCGATCCTGAGGACGAACCCCTGACCCAAGTGGCTAAATGTCAATCTTTTTAATAAAACAAAAACACTGAATACAAAGTTTAAATATTTTATTTCTCTCTTCTCACAAAGTCTGGGGGCACAAGCCGTAGTGCTGACAAAGACGGCTCTCAAGTGTCCCTGTCCTCTTCGGAGAAATGCTGCCATCTAGTGGTAATGACAGGCAGTGAAAGTACACATATGCAAAACACCACTCCATCAAGAGCTACGGTACTCAACAATATACCTTGTCCCCCACACTCCCACAGGTGTTACCATCTCCTGTGGAAACCACTGGCACTCAAAACCGTGGAGAAATTAAGACTATTTTGATACGCGTGATTTAAAAAAACTTTTAATCGTTCAAAATCGAAAAACTTGCAGACGCTACTAGGGTTGAGTTGCCTTGCAGGCATTGTGTCCCTTCAAGGCCAGGATTGAGTCGCCCTGGAGGCACTGAGGCCCTCCACGGTTGAGAAGAACATCAAAGGTGGAGGTCAGAGGTCTGAGTCTGGGTCTGGGTCCATCTGATTGGCTGGAACATTTGCCCTGGAACCCTGACAAAAAGGCATGAGACCAAAGGCATGGACCTTGTGATGGCGGAGCAGGAGGGGGCTTTACAGACCAGCGAGCTGACGGGTTCATTAATGCCTGCTTAACCAGAGCAATCATAGGCACTTTTGGCCACATCGACAGGAAAGCATTCTCACTGGACGCCAAAGCGTGGTGTCACGGCTTCTGGCACCGGACTGCGTACGATGATCAAGGGCGAACGGAAATCCCTCGCGCGAAAACACGTTCAGGTCAGTGTGGCAATTAGCGAGAGACGAGTCACAGTGCAGGGGCTCCGGTCTCCGTGAAGCCCTGCCCCCCCAGCCTCACTGTGGGTTCTGCAGCCTGCCTAGCCGCGCCCCCTGGGACTCCCTCTGCTGCTGCTTCAGCTTCTTCAGGTGTCTGTAGGCCTGCACCGCACGCTCCCGCTCCTCCTCCATGATCCTCCTCCTCGCCATGGAGGGCTTGGTCGAGACGGGGGCGTGGCCGAGGAGGGAGTTTAGCAGCAGCCCCTTCATCGACCCCTTGGGAGGCGGGAGAGAGAGAGAGAGAGAGAGAGACAGAGAAATCCTGCCGTTCTGAATCGTGGAGCAAAGACATCGTAAGAGACAACCACCCCTGAGATGCTGCTACAATTACACCCAGACTGTGTTCCAAACAACCGACTCTAGTACTACGGTAAATTCACACAATGCTCTGTGAAAATGCACCGGGGGGAGTTTACATGCACCCCCTCCCTAGTGACCCCCACCCCCACCTCCACTCCCCGGATACTACGCAGGACTGCCCTACCTCTGGTTTGATGGGCGCCTTCCTGGGTCTGGTCGTCAAGCACGGTGGAGCCATGGCAACCTCGCCAAACTGCACGGTGTCTACAAGGCAGAGAGGGAGGGGAAGAACAGCCCGTCAAGCAAAGGAACGACGCCTCTCGGCTCGCACACGGCTGAGCTCACAGATCACAGAGCCCCAGGCCTCCGCGCGGATCAGGGCGCGCGCGGCCACTGGACGTGTCTCACCGAGGAGGCCACGCCCACACAGATCAGCGCACACACAGAGGGGCCTGAGGCCACACCCACACACAGATCAGCGCACACAGAGGGGCCCGAGGCCACACCCACACACAGATCAGCGCACACAGAGGGGCCTGAGGCCACGCCCACACACAGATCAGCTCACACAGATCAGCTCACAGAGGGCCTGAGGCCACACCCACACACAGATCAGCTCACAGATCAGCTCACAGAGGGCCTGAGGCCGCACCCACACACAGATCAGCGCACACAGATCAGCTCACACAGATCAGCTCACACACAGAGGGGCAGAGGCCACGCCTCCACACAGATCAGCTCACACAGAGGGGCCTGAGGCCGCACCCACACACAGATCAGCGCACACAGAGGGCCTGAGGCCGCACCCACACACAGATCAGCTCACACAGAGGGCCTGAGGCCGCACCCACACACAGATCAGCGCACACAGAGGGGCCTGAGGCCACGCCTCCACACAGATCAGCTCACACAGAGGGGCCTGAGGCCACGCCTCCACACAGATCAGCTCACACAGAGGGGCCTGAGGCCGCACCCACACACAGATCAGCTCACACAGAGGGGCCTGAGGCCACGCCTCCACACAGATCAGCTCACACAGAGGGGCCTGAGGCCGCACCCACACACAGATCAGCTCACACAGAGGGGCCTGAGGCCACACCCACACACAGATCAGCTCACACAGAGGGCCTGAGGCCGCACCCACACACAGATCAGCGCACACAGAGGGCCACATCTTCACTCAGACACACCAATGAACAGCTCCTTCTCCTGCTCCTTCTCTCTTCTGTCCGTCTTCTTTTTAAGCAGCCTCTTCAGCCTCACTTTGTCAAACCTTCAGAGAAGGGGAAGAGAGAGCGGGTATCCTTTTTAGATCACACACACGAATCCAACGGAGATTAAATCCACAGTGGAGAACAGATGCATTTTTACATTTACATTTTAGGCATTTAGCAGACGCTCTTATCCAGAGCGACTTACACAGTTTACATTTCTTTACATACAATGCACTTATACAGCTGGATATTTTACTGAAGCAATTCAGGTTAAGTACCTTGCTCAAGGGTACAACAGTAGTGCCCCACCTGGGAATCGAACCAGCAACCTCTGAGTTACAAGTCCAGTTCCCTAACCATTACACTACACTGCGCGGCTAGATTAGTTTTTCCCGTTAGAACCTCTCATTTTTGGAACGTCATAGAAACCAGGAGCTGCGGTTCTATAGCTACGCTGAGCTTGAAGTCTGGCTAAAGGGAACTCAATGCTGTCGTCATAGCATCGGACTATGCCCTCTTCCTACTGAAGCCCCGTACGATACATGCATGCACGGATTGTATACAGTCATCGTATGCTTGCGTTACTGTATACTGTAAGATGCTGTAGACGTGCCCCTATGCTAACATTCGACGGTCTGCGGCCCCAGGCGTTTACAGCCCAACAGTAAGAGAAATGCATTTGGCCGGTTCTGTTTCGAACGCGCGTGTCGAGCAGCAGATCAGTGGCCTCAGAACTGGGCAGTCACCTACCCGTCCAGTGATTTGAGGCCAACAACTAAAATCAGTGACTGATGCAACAGAACACCCACGGTTCATAGCTGTTCACCGAGTCAATTCGGGAGATGAATCTGACCTCTAATGAGCTTTAGGTTCTAGCGTTGTGATTTAGCATTTACGGTTTTGGGTGTGTGTCAGGGGTCACGCGGCATATGGCTGACACACTATTCACATGACCAACCGGTCAGAAATGTGCATGACCTTACTGTGGACAAAGGCGAGAGGCAGATGAAGAAAGGAGATGAGATAAGGAGACAGAGACAGGTCGGCTACAGGGGTGTAACGGTACACAAAACAATTAGGTACGTACCTCGGTTTTCAAGTCACGGTTCGGTACATTTTTGGTTCAGCGGGGGGAAAAAAGAAATGCAAAACATAAAATTGCTTTTCATTTATTATGAGCTTTGTAAACAGTGGCTAATTGGCCATAATTTACTGAACAAAGTACTGAAATGCGGACGAGAGGGAACTTCGTAGCGGGGCTCAATCACTTTCAACATATGTTTAAAACCCGTGTTCTCGGCAACGGAGTATGGTCGCAGATGCGCCGCTATAAAAACACCTACGGCGTTTGCTATTGCTTTGCTCATTTGTGTTCGCCATACTGGCTGCGAAGCTGGGCTGTGCCAAGTTAATCTCTCTGGTTCAGTGGTGAGCCACAGACCATAGATTTAAAAAGGTTTCTTATGTATGCCACAGACGTAATTTGCTGACCGAACAGGGGGGGGGGGACTCAGTTTTTGAATTAAGTTCCACGCACAAAAATAAAAGTTCAGCACGTGCGTTAGTGGTTAAAGCAAGATTGCGTTCGTTCGGTTCACAGCGCGTACCGAACCGAAAGTCGTGTACCAAAAGGTTTGGTACGAATACGTGTACCGTTACACCCCGAGTCAGCTATAAGTGAGGGATACAGGGGCAAAGGTGAGACACAAAACATGACACTGGATAAAGTCAAATGGGGAGGGGGAGGGGGAGAGAGAGAGAGAGAGAGAGAGAGAGCGAGAGAGAGAGAGAGAGAGCGAGAGAGAGAGAGAGAGAGAGAGAGAGAGAGAGACAGGGAGCGGAAGATACAAAGGGAAGGAAAACCCTAACACCTGCTGGTGTGTACAAGCCCGTTGCCCATCATAACTAATTCTGCACATGCAGCTGGTCGTCCCTCTTCCTAAAACATGACCACGGTCCTCTTACGGTCCTGTTACGGTCCTGCTAAGAGCTCGGGGAGCGCTCCACGGCCTGCCACTCACTCTTTCTTCTTCTCAGACTTGCGCTTGTCGGCCGGCTGCTCCTGCTCCTCCTGCTCCAGCTCCGGCTTGCGGTCTAGCTGGTTCTTGGTGAGGAAGAGCACGTGTTGGGTCTCGCGACCCATGCGCCGCAGGTACGCCTTCTCAGACTCCTTACCGCCCCTGCGGAAGTGCGGTACCGGGATGTCCGCGGTCGCCCGGGAGACCTCCGCATTCGGCTTGGGCGCCATGGCTACGGGGCGCGGCGGGAGAGAATGTCAACAGTATCCCGTGGAAACGGTTCAGCATGTTCAAGCCTCGGGTCGAGGACGCGACAAATAACTAAAGATGTTTATCACACTGTTGATTTAAAAAAGAAAAAAAAAATTTTTTAAAGCTGCTTCATTGGTAAAACCTTCATATGGAAGTAGAACTTATTTTAACACCATTCCCGATTGAAATCCCTATTCTGTATTTATGCTGCCATTAATTATCTTCTCTATATATATATATTTTTTTTTTCAAACAGTTTAGGCAAAATTGTATTAATCAAAACAAAATGCCAAACGGGTAAGCTCTTTGCTAGATTGCTAGTCATTCTGAATGTCAGCACGATGCAATACTGTCCACTAAAACAAATCAAAGAATGCATTTCATCGAAAACGTCAAGATTCGCAGCAGTCACGGCAACCCACCTTTCTTCTTCATCATCTTCATCTTTCTCGCGCCGATCTTCATCCTCTCCTGACTCTTCATGATCTCGCGCAGTCGGAAAGGGATCTGCTGCAGATGTTCCTCCTGTCGTGGTTTGCCATCACGCTTCAGTTTCTTCTTGCTACAAACATACCGATAATATTTCAGAATATTACCCAGATAAGACGTTATCCCCGTCCATGAACTGAGCAAGGTTCAATTAGCCCATTGTCAGAAAAAAGAGGTGTGGAAAATATGTCAAATCAAATCAAATGTATTTGTATAGCGCTTTTCACAATTGAATTGTCACAAAACGCTTAACAGAGGGGGAACCCAGGCCTAGACCCCCCCCAAAAGCAAGCCTAAAGGCAACAGTGGCAAGGAAAAACTCCCTTGATTGGGAGAAACCTTGGGAGGAACCAGATTAAAAGGAGGGGGGCCCATGCTCTTCTGGCCGGCACAGGGTGTGTCCAAAAAATACCATATCATGGTCAGTCCATGTGTGTTCAATACAGTTTTACATTTTAAGCATTTACCAGACGGTCTTAACCAGAGCGACTTACAAGATGTGCATTAATACATGGCAAGAACAATCATGTATCACAAACACAAAATACAATTACAAAAAACTCATATCGTATTTATTGGGATGGCAGGTACGCCATCTGCCAAGGTCCGGGTTGGCGAAGGGCATACACACCATACCTGTTCATCACCCAGTTTGGCACTCTTCACACAAATACATATATAAACTGCCACGATTAGTCAGTAATCTGGCGATTTTACAACGTGCGTTTCCCCTGTTATGGTCAATACGTACTTTTAAATCGTAGCCGAATTATGTGGGGTTAGCCAGCTAACGTTTTCGTGGGGATTAGGCTATGCCTTTACCTTTATTTTCGCATGCGCTAAAGTGGAGGTCACAGAATGCCCACAAACAACCGATATTTTTCAACAAAGTAGAACCACTTTACAAGCTATCGAAATATCACTGTTTTGCAAATGGTATTAGTTAGCTACCGTTGGCTAGCTAAACGACGTTTCTATACATGTTATTAGAGAGAACATAGCTAGCTAACAAGTTAGGAAGGTGTCCTTTCTCTAAGAGAATAATGAAAACATTGGACAAATAACTACCTTAGATGCTGTTCTTTTTTGTTTTTCCGTTCCAACGATTCGTTGGGTTTAATTGTTTTGTTTTTCCCCATATTTTACTTTACTTTAAAAGCAGGGCTACTCTAAAAGAAAAACCAACCACCAAGCCGCCTAACACTGATCCACATGGTCACGACATTCTGAACTCTAACCTCTCACACCGACTCACAACAAAACGCCACCATTCGCCAGCGTCCTATTTTTCTTCTTCGTTTCCGGTTTGTTAGGCGAGTAAACCCCCGCTAGGTGTATTGCTGCCCCCTACTGGAGCACCAGAAAGAACACGTCACTCTATTTTGGGCGAAGACTTGTGCTGGAAGGAGAAATAAAAAGGGAAAAATGAAATAAGCGCGGCATTACAATCTAGCAGTGGCGGGCCGTGCATTTCACACCTAGGCCTTCAGTAGTGCTCCGTCTGAATCAATCCACCCCTCAATAACTATTTTATGGCTATAAAAGCCATCTTATTGTTATGTTTTGAGTGTCTGTTCGGTTTGTTTTTGCACTTTGTTTATTTATCTTTCTTCAGTCATGTTTCATTCTCGTTCTGTCATGCACTTCGGGAAATTCTATGTTTCGGTTTTTCCGTCTTCGTTTCTAATCTCGTTTTACTTCCTTCTTACTTTCTAATTACACTTTGTATATATTAGTTAGATGTATATAGTGCTAACCAACTAATCTACTAACATTAGGGATTTAGATTAAGTTACTAACACTACTAATCACTAATTATCTCACGCTTCTAACTATCGCTGTCATTCTCTCTCGTCCTATCTCTGTATGCTTCTCACGTTCCGCTTTATTCGCACGCAGATTTCATTATGCGTTCCTCCTCCTCCCTAAAAAACCGAAACATAGAATTTCCCGAAGTGCATGACAAGACAAGGAGAGGAACTCGAACAGGAACAATGACAGACGGGGAACAGAACGAGAATGAAACATGACTGAAGAAAGATAAATAAACAAAGTGCAACATATGTGCACTCGGATTGGAGGCTGGACCTATAGAGCAGACATTTCCAGTTCAAGACCAGAACAGGCCTCAGGTGCCATGCTACACTAGGGTGCATTGGAGTAAGGATGGCCACTAGATGGCAGCGTTTCCAGGGGGCAGGAAATGGTAGGCTGTCCTTTACACTGATACAAACCGCAGGTATAGATACAGGAAAGAAATAAGCCATACAAATACAGGTCAAGCAATGAACCCACTGCCCAGTGTACAGAGCCTGGAGCCGAGCCTGCCTCGTTTTAGACCAGGGATGAAATATCAGCTCCCTCTACCTCTGTCAGGAGGTAGTGCCTCACACTCAACTCACTATCTCCCACAGAGGACTGAAACACAAAGAATTAAACAAAGATTTATTGGGGGGGAGGACGGATCGAGTGTTTTCGTGTGTATGTATGTGTGTGTGCGTTGGTGTGAGTGAGAGTGTGCGCGTGTATGTGAGTGAGTGAGCATGTGCGAGAGTATGCATGCATGTGTGTGCGTCATTTGTCAACAATGTTTTCAAGAAAACAAGAAAAGAACGGCATGTGCCCTTCAAGACTGCACAAATCTCTTTCACATTTTTTTGTTTGT
>JAINUG010000492.1:220000-238563 GCA_029706075.1 Aldrovandia affinis
ATGTATTTGAAATGCATTTGAAATGTATTTGACCAGCCCCACACCTCTGCCACCAGACATCACACCGGTCCATTACAGGGCCCGATAGATTAAATATTGCGAATAAATATAAGCATATGACTCGGTTTCTCACCTTGCCACGTGTAACTGTTTTGGAAAGATTGATAAGGCCATACTTCAAAATTTTAAAAAAAATGTTTAAAGCCCTCTTCTTTCGGCTTCGTGCCGTGAAATGAAATCCCCCTGTGGAATTTGGCAGGCCAGGCAGTTGCGGGTGCCAAAAGGGCACAGAGGAACCAACCCCGCCGTGGCACAGAGGGAGATGGACGGGTTCGAGTGGGAGCAGAGCGGTGTCTGTCTTAAAACAGATCCCTTCTTGTCCCGGCTAAGGAGAGTAAACATATTAGCAATGCAATATACATGTCATCTCTCTTTAAATTAAAAAAAAAAGATTATTCTTTGATTAGATTTTTTTTCTTAGTGTGTATTTGTCAACACAAATAATTAAATTAACACCCTGAAACCTATGCTATATTTTAGGATATTTTTTTGTTCCCTCTTAGTTGTGTAAAAATCTATCAATAATTATAATAATAATAATAATAAATAATTATTATTAATAATGAATCAATAATAATGATGATGATGATTATTGTTAACAATACTACTATTTATTTTTCCCTGCCCTGCTATCACTGTTGCTGCTGTTGTTGCCTACTCAATATGCTTTATGTATCGCCCTGTTTATGTTTCTTGCATTGCATTGTCATTTATTTGATGTGTTAGCGTGTGCTGGTCAGTGCTATTATTATTATTATTATTATTATTATTACTATCATTGTTGTACCCTTAAGCAAGGTACTTAACCTGAATTGCTTCAGTAAAATATCCAGCTGTATAAATAGATTGTATGTAAACTGTGTAAGTCGCTCTGGATAAGAGGCCTAAAATCTAGGCCTAAACTTTTAAGCATGCCTAAAATGTAAAATGTAAATGTACAGTCAGCACGGTCAGGATTTTGATTCAGTTCTGTCACTGCACCAGTGCTTTAGCTGGACACAACACCTGAGCTCCCCCTCTGTTAGGGTTGTGCGATTCTGTAGTGCGTCTTATCCCTTATTGGTGAATACTGTCTGCGTGAGACGAAAATACACAATTTGAATACTAGCCTTCTCCTTTACGGAGATGAAATATATATATACTATAGCTGTGCACAGCTTTCTGGCACCATTGAGATTGAACAGGTGCCTGTACAATGGCAGTTCCCTCTCCAGGGTTTCAACTTGCAGCCAGGGCTGTCTTTGTGGGGGGGCAACTAGTGCAACTGGCCCAGGCCCCCACCCTTCACGGGCCCCCGTAGTGATGGGGGAAAAATTATTGAAATAATAATGATAATTTCTATTGCTATTATAAACAATGGTTGCTAAGCAGTTGCTAAGTCTATGATGTCACTGTGTTAACAGCTAGGCCCCGTGTAGGTTGACTTGCCCGGGCCCCGCCCACCCCTTGAGACGGCCCTGCCTGTGGCGTTATGGTAACGAGACAGTTCTTTCTAATTACTGTTCCACACCAAGGCCCAAAAGGCATGCCATTATCTGGGTGCTGCGTTATCCCACCGACTGTCTGAGAAGGGCTGTCTCGAGCTCAGAGTCAGGCTGCTGTTGATAGAAATGTTTCCACATGGTGGCCAACAGGACCTGCTGTGTGTCAGGCCCTGTACCACATCAGGGGCACATAAGAGTGCCTCGTTTGCTGCGTGCGGAGAGCATCTCGTCGTATGGACTGCGTATTTCCACTGAAGGCAGTGACCTTTTCCCCACTTTATCAAATACCCTCTTTCATAAAATCCCAATCCGATTGCATCACCTCATACACACTCTCATACACACAGGCGGGCGCACGCGCGCGCACAAACTAACAAAGCAAAGGCGCGCGTACACATGCATATGCACATACACACACGCATGCTCACGCACACGCCACAAGCACACACAAGTGTGCACACAGTCACACAAGCACAAACTCACACACACATACACACACACACACACACACACACACACGTGAGGATGGCTGACGGCGCACAGAGGAAGGACTGGGTTGGCAATTAACGTTTCCTGCTCTCCGTCGACTGAGATCTCTCCTTCTGGGGAGTTCAGGGTTATGGAAAATATTCTGGCTCTGCCTTAATTTACAGGTGTTTTTTTACTCTGTGTGTGTGTGTGTGTGTGTGTGTGTGTGTGTGCAAGTGTGCATGTGCAAGACTGTTTCTGAGTGTGTATGTGTGTGTGTGTGTGTGTGTGTGTGTGTGTGTGCATGCATGCATGCATGTGCTATGGATATGTGTGAGTCCGTGCGTGCATGTGTGTGTGTGTGTGTGTGTTTGGCCTTATGTCAGACTTCCTGCTCCAGACCTGCTGGCAGCCAGATCATTTAAATTATTTCATTTAAGCCCTGCACACCTGCCAACCCCACACACACACACACCTGAACAGGACACAAGCCACACACACCTGAAAAGGACACAAGGGGTGGATTTTCCACCACTGGGACCACAGCAGGACTAGAGGGGGGTTCAACCTTCAACCTCCTTAGCCCCTTCTTGGGTCATCTGGTCTTGTTGTGGTCCTTTGTGGTGATCATGCGGTCCTCACACATGCTGTGCTGTACAGGCCGTCCACACGCGTTACATACCTGGCCTGGAAGCACACAGTGTCACAGCTGATGCAGCTGATAGGAAGGATGTAGAGCTTTAGATGGAAATGATCTCCAATTATTTTAGGCCTGTATTACTCTACTATTCTCTCATCAAGTTCTGACTGGCTGTGTCAGATCGTGTCAGAGAGGGGACAGACAGAGGTAGAGAGTGGGAGAGACAGGAGAAGAGAGAGAGATAGATGGTGGGAGAGAGGGGGTGAGGGAAAAAGATAGGAGGACAGAGGGATAGAGGGAGGGACAGAGGGAGGGAGACAGAAGATGAGAGACAACGAGGGTGGGAGAGAGGGACAGGAGACAGCGAGAAAGAGAATGCGAAAGAGGTGGAGAGGGAGACACAGAGAGAGGCAGAGAAAGAGTAATGAAGTGAGAAAGAGAAGTTCAGATAAATAGAAAGGAAATACAGGGAGAGAGTGTGAGACAAATGCAGAAAGAGAAAGAGGGAGAGAGATGGAGGGAGGCCAAAAACAAAATGTGTGTGTGTGTGCGAGAGAGAGAGAGAGAGAGAGGCAGTGAGGGACCTGAGTTTTGTCCCACTGGCAGTAGTGACAGGGTGCAGTCATACTTTCCTGCAGGGCCTGTGCAGGTCTGTGCTGTTGGGAAATGCTGGACAGGGCCCAGGACTCTGGAAAAGATTAGTACTCTCAGTTCATGCTCTCTGGCAGACAGGAGACATGGTGGGCCGAGGGCTGGGGGCTGGGGACATGGCCAGGAGCCTAGGGGCGGAGCCTGAAAGCTTGGGGGCTCGGCCATAGCCTGGGGGCAGGATCTGAAGGCTGGGGCCATGGCCAGGAGCCTGGGGGTGGAGCCTGGGGCCATTTTGACTTATGTCATAATCTACCAGAGTAAGTTAATAGCTAACCAGTTGAAAAAGCCAAGACAATACATCCCCTTAGTTTTCTGGTCTCTAGAGTGAGTTATATTACCTTTCTCTCAAGGTATTTTCAATCAAAAGCACCTTACTGTGCATCATCATGTAAATAAATGTTGATAAATGTTACAATATGAGAAAAAACTTTAATTAAAACATAAAAATGCAAGTTGAGGGCCTCCCGCGTGGTCGATTCCCTGTCCCGCCAGAGTCGGCTCTGGCCGGGAGTGCCATCAGTGGTGGCAATTGGCTGTCTGCCCCAGGGAGGGGGGAGGGAAGCCAACAGGACGTTCGCTGCGCATAAGAGTGGCCCTGTAGTACCAGGTTAGAGTCGATGGCCTGGTGAGTGCCATCTCGGAGGAGACAATGCTTCGCCTTCGTCACTACCGGTCGCAGGACTACGGCAGCGAACTCACATTACCAGGGGGGGATTGACATAAAAATAGCGGGTCTAATTGGCTACTAAATTGGGAGAAAATGGGATCAAATCAGAAAAAAACGAAATGCAAGTTGAAATAAGAACCTACTTAAAAAGGTCTCACGATACACCCAAAGCCACCAACTTTTTCAACCAAGCTGCTTGCTGCTATATACAGTATAAACCCTCATATTATTGCCAAAGCTCAGTAAATTCCTCATATTTTGCTTCTGTGCATCGTAGGGGTGTCAAGACGCACGTGTACCACTTATAGAGGACATTATTTGTTTGGTACATTGCGTTACTGAATGGTTATCCTCATTGCCCATTGGATGTCTCTTGCTTGCTGGTAAGATGCAAAGGAATCAGGTCAGAATTTCTGAAACTATTTTCCACAAACGGCTCACGGGAGATATTACTGGTGCTCGCAGCACTTGACAGACTGCACGATACGGAGTGCAGTAAACCCTAGTACGCCTTGTTCCATTTTAGCTCTACTTTTGGTTTTAAAGTTTTCCACTGTACCGTGTGTTTCAAGGAATGTTGCGCTTCGGTTTTAAACTGAGCCCTTACAAACACACGCGCGCATACACACACGCACAACACACAAACACATTCAGAGACACACACACACACCACACGTACGCACACGCACAAGCAGTGGTCAGCCAGTGAATGGAATAAGCATTGAGTGGCGTTTTGGCCAGTGTCTGCTCCCCATGGCGTGAGGCTCTGTTGGATACGTTATTGTTGGCCGTTGGGGCCTGCAGGTGTCATCCCCTTCGTACCTGCCTTCCTGTTTTGGTGAGACGATCCGTTCTTCAGGGCGTCTTGTCACATCATTAAAGAAAAAAACTAAGGTAATCTTGCCAAGGTCTTCCAGCGTCATCTGTTCGGAAGTTTGGCTTCGGTATTTAATTTAATGCACGTCACGATCCCTGCAGACTTCAGAACATCGGTTGTCGCCTCCGGATGTCTTCTCAGAGTGTTCCCGTGTCCGGCGGGATCGGAAATGGTTTGATCAAAGCATTGAGGGGAAAAGTTGCCAAATCAGCCATTGCTTAAATGTTTTCGAAGGCCCTGTTGTTTGCTGTTTAACATGAATCACCCCCTAACTCCTCGTTCCTCAGCCCTAGTCCATAGGCTTTCGTTTCCAGACAGGCGCTTAACCACAGGGCTCCTACTAATAATTTTCTTGATAGTTTAAATTTCCCTCACCAGTTACAACATTTTTCACATTTGTAGGCTCATCCCGTTGCTGGAACATCCCTCGGTCAATTTAGGAGAATGCTGACTAGCATGCCTGTATGTGCAGCCAGTCACTGCTTCTTTTCACTGCAGTCCACCAGCTGAGCTGCGCAGTCACTGCGCCAGGGGACTGCACTTCTTGTGCAGCTGGGGCAGGCTGGCTGTAGGAACCAGACCGAATAGAGGACTCACTACTGCAAACGATGCGCTGTCAACGGGCTTGATGGGGTTGAGCCAGATTGTGATGTATCCATGAATTGGTGCCAAACCGCAACTAAGAAGCTCCATTGCTAAGCAGCTACCCCCCTTACTCACCGAAACCCCAACCCTCATCCCCCACCTCACTCCTCACTCCCCCAACCCTCACTCCCCAGTTCACTTGCTCAACCCCGCCACCACCCCCACATTCTGTCCCACAGCCTGCCAGACACCCTGTCCCAGGCTACGGCCATCCCTGCTCCATATATGACAGCAGGGGTCGGTCGAGATTGTTCTCACTGCAGTGCCAAGCAGCGGCAACTATTCACAAGATCTCTCCGTCTCTCCGCCGAGAATTCACAGCTGCTGTTGACGAGGTGGATTCCCATCATGACTGGGTTTAGGACCACAGCCGGGTTTTTACACATCTCTGTCACTATGATATACCATGTAAATCCCCATTTCAATAACCCCCACCCACCACTGCTCCCTGCTGGTTCACACTCAAATTGAATTTGCAGTTTTTTAATTTGTTTTTAATACTCCAATCTACCAACCAGAATCTCAGTCTGTGGTCCTAACAACCATCTTGTGCTAAGCCCTTTTCTGACTTCTAATATAAATTGTATGTTTCCTCGTGTAAATGTCTGTTTTGAAATGTGGAATATTACATCCTGTAATAAAGTGTTATGTTATGTTATTGTGCTATGATGACAGCCACAGAATGGCAGATTTCTTTGGTGAAGTTATGAGTTGACACTTCAGCGCCTTTTACAGGGACTTACTGAATGAAAAGGCTGTCACACCTCTACCAGGTAGGGCCCTGTGCCTCTTAGGTCACCCCCCTTCTCCTCTGATCCTTTGTCTCCCATTTCCTCCCAGTAGGAGTCTTTTTCACTGCTTGAACCGAATTAGGGAACATGACTAGTCATTGATAGCTCACACTGGAAATTAAACATACATTTTGCTTCCTAAATCGTAATATCGTAAATAACAGTATTAATTATTTGCTGTGATTTTATTGTCGCGTCCCTCCAAAACAGAAGTAATGAGCATCCTGCCCAGATGCCTTCCGCCATAGAAATCAGGACGTGTGCCGCTCCTATGAGCCATCCAGCCTTCCACACATTATATTTATGGTCATGATTTATCATTCTGAGGAAACAGGCCTCCCTGATGGTGTGGCAGTAAGATCGTTTGCCCCAATAGGGGGGCGGCGGTTGGCTGTCCGCCCCAGGGAGGGGGGAAGGAAGCCGATATGAGCTCGCTGCGTATAGGAGTGGTCCTGTGTGTTACGTGGCTGTGGCGGATCGGCCGGCTCGGAGGAGGCGGTGCGCCGCCCACTGCCGGTCTCAGGACTACGGCAGTGGAAACACCCTCATCGTGGGCCTGTGAGGATCCAGGAGGTCACATGGTGCTCTGTGAATAACCCCCGTTTTAATCGACACTGTCCGTTGAAACGTACACAGCCATAAGACGCATCAAACACAGGGGAAATATAATGGTAGGCACACATTTGTCTCGACTCCAGATGCCCAGTATCTGATTGTTACTTCCCTGACCTAGGCAATCTGATTGCTGCCTGAAGGTGGATTTGGTTGGCTGGGGCAATTTATCATTCCACGCAACAGCCCTCAAAGACTCTGTGCCTTCCTTGTGCTTCCTCTTGTCTGTCTGTATTGATATTCCCACTTGGAATAATAATAAAATAATAATAATAATAATTAGATTTTCTTGCAGGCTTGGCAAGTGAGGCCACCTAAAGGTAAACCAGGAATGATTTTGGGTTGATGAGCCACTAGAATACCAAATGATGCCAGAGTCAAGGTAGATAGATTCTGTCTGAAAGCCCTGACCTGAGGTTAATCTGGCATCTGGCTCTTTAAAATGATTGCATTATCACTGGTGTTGGGCAAGCTAATTTTGGATCGATTGAGGGGGTGCATTTAAGCAGGGAAGTGATGACATATTCAACCAAACATTTTTTGGGGGTTTAATTTTCAACAACGTAGAGAAGAAAAAAACGTAGTGTGCATATTTTATAGACCATAGTAACCCGCATCTAAAGCGGAATTACATCTATATTTTGGCCGAAACGGTTGGCCAATTTGATCTTAAAACTGGTGTAAATCTGGTTCTGTGAAATAAGACCACAGGCCAACTTAATCTAATCATAATATTTCCTAAATTAACTTGCATAATCGCAAATGCCTCAGAGACGACAGCTGCTAATTATGCAGGTCAATATCAAGGCGGAAATCGGAAATCTACAGCATCTGTGAACACAGAGGGGGGTCAGAAGTCGCCGCGGTTTTCTCTTCGGTCATGCCTTTTGATTTAACCGATATTGACGTCATGTTATTTTCCCCCATTTTATGGCGCCAGTAGTAGTGTCCCGATTGTATTTTTTTTCTTCTTTACGAGGGACCGGAGCGTGTCAGCGAGCACTGCGGTCGCATAAAAACGTATTGTTGAGCTGTGCGGCGGTTCCCCCTCTCCAGAAGAGCCGATGGCGCTGGCTCCACTGGGCGGTCCGCACATGTGCGCCAGACTCCCCATTACAGCGGGGAGCAGGAATGCTGCGCCGCAACGCCCGCTCTACATCAAACACTTCCCTTCTGGAGTCGGGCCCTGGGCGCCACGCGAGATTTTTGTTTGCAGAGATGCAGCGGGTTTTTTCTTCGCGCACACCCCCGCCGCCGGGTCGGTCGGTCGGTCAGTCACTCCACTGGTCAGCTCCTCCTTTGGTTTGGTTGGTTTGGTTTGGTTGCTTTATTTAGTTACATCTGTGATACAGGGTACACCAGAGTAATAATCTTGGGCCTGGCCCCTCAGCCCGCATCGAAATACCCGAAATACAACACATTACAGTCTCACAAAACCTGGCAGTACAAAATACAATAAGAAAAAAAGAGGAGGTAGATTAGGGGATTACAACACAGGCCACGTGCTAGCCAATGCGGCGCGGTCGCTTGTTTTCTTGGGGCAAAATGCATCAAAATGCTCGAGTCGTTCCGAGAGACGACAGTGACAGTGAGGCAGTGTGGTGTAATGGTTAGGGAACTGGTAAAGTTGCAGGTTCAATCCCCAGGTGGGACACTGCCGTTGTACCCTTGAGCAAGGTACTTAACCTGAATTGCTTCAGTTAATATCCAGCTGTATAAATGGATTGTAAAGAAATGTCAACTGTAAGTCGCTCTGGATAAGAGCGTCTGCTAAATGCCTGTAATGTAATGATTTGTTCCTGAATACAGTGGAGACCGGTGTATTCCAAAGTTTAAGTTGTTTATGTCACCACTAGTGTCAATTGTCCAAGGCCAGTGTTAGCCAACTTTTAGGCTAGCTTTTTAATGTATGTCTAAACATGTCTGTGACACTGGATGTGCTAACACATTATATTTTAGCGTCGTTTCAAGTGAGCTTTGATTAAATATATTATAGACTAATATTGGGCATGCGCCAATACAGGCGCTCAGTGCATTCCATTCCAGCTACATGTGGCCGTGTTATTTTTTTTGCCATTCAAGTTCTTAGAGAAGGAGCTCATTGAAGCTCATACTGGTTGCACATTGCAGCACAGAGTTGACTCTGGGGATTGTGAGTGTATGTGCGCGTGTACGTGGGTGCATGTATATTTTGGATGCGGGTGCTTCCAAGATTAAGCAGTACATTTACATTTACATTTACATTTACATTTTGGCATTCAGCAGACGCACTTATCCAGAGCGACTTACAAGATGTGCATTAATACATGGTAGGAACAATCATAGTGCGCGCAGGAGGTCAGTGCAGTGATACAGTAATAGACATAATCGTTGGCAGCTGCGTACCGTGCCTACAACGCAGGGAAGGAAAAGTTAGTAGATTATTAGTTTTCTTTCGTAGTAGACCTGCGAGTCACACACCCCCTTGGAGAGAGGCCACTTCATGCCACTTGCACGCGCCTGTGTGTGTGTGTGTGTGTGTGTGTGTGTTTACATACGTATGCACGCGCCTGTGTGTGTGTGTGTGTGTTTTTGTATGTGTGTGTGAGTGTCTGTGTGAGGGGGTGGGGGGTTGGATTTTGGGAAGCCAGATCTATAAGCAGACTGCCCAAGCGTGTTCCCTCAGTGTTCTTGCAGTGCTGCAGGATTAGTAGAGACGTCGCATCTGTGGGAAAATATCTCATCGCCACCTTCAAGCCAGGTATTTACACCTATACCTGTCATTCTACTATATGCTACAGGGTACCACAATGATATTAAGTCAGTTAGTGAGATTAAAAAGTGCCCTTTTCATATTTGAAATGAATGAATGTGCATTGGTAGTGCTTAAATACGTTTGTGATCTTTCACTTGATAATATTATTTTTAACCTTCAGCTGTTAGTGGAAGTGTTGCTGCTCAGTATGTGTTTGCACTTTCCTTCAAGTTTTCGTCAACGTACATGCAGATATAGTATTTAGCAAATATTATCACACCACTGATAATGTTTAACGAGCGTGCAGTGAGCGAAGGTTTCCATGTGTCTGCGGTCATGTGTTCACATAACGTGTAGTGTTGTGTATTGCATGCATGCATGCGCGTGTTTGCCAGTGAGCCTGTGTGCGCATGTGTTTGTGCATGCATGTGTTTGTGCATTTGATGCATGTCCTATTGGATGCAAACTCAAGTGCCTATGTTAGGCTGTGATAAATGCCTATTTTAGTACAGCATCGGTATGAAGGCTTTTGTTATTGCTGTGATGATAGTGAGGATGATGACGGTGAAGAGGTTCCTGGCTCTTCTATGTCTGGTGTCTCTCTGCGTCGGACAGAAGAAGAGGAGACAGCAGATGCTGGAGTGGGACTCCAGAGTTCACGGTGACTCTCTCTCTCTCTTTCTCTCCCACGCTCTACTCATTCCATTCAGCACTGTTTATCTAGCCCTGCATCCATCAACTTTCAATATATATATTTTTTAAGAATTTATTTCTGATTTGATCTCATTTTCTCCCAATTTGGTAGCCAATTACACCCGCTATTTTTCTAGTCAATCCCCCCTTGTAATGTGAGTTCGCTGCCGTAGCCCTGTGACCGGTAGTGACATCTCCTCCGAGACGGCACTCACCAGGCCATCGACCGTAACCCGGTACTCCAGAGCCACTCCAATGCGCAGCGAACGTCCTGTCGGCTTCCCTCCCCCCTCCCTGGAGGGACAGCCAATTACCGCCCCGGTGGCACTCCCAGCCAGAGCCGACTCTGGCACGACGGGGAATCAAACCCCAGTCGCCGTGGCCAGCGTCAAACGTTGTAACCACTGGACCATGCGGGAGGCCCCCAACATTCTATATTATCGGGTAACTGTTTCTAGCATTTATGGGTTCAACAGTTTGTCTTGAACATTGGCTTACATTGCTCGCTTGTTATTTGTTGTTATTTGCTTCCACGGTGCACTACACATAATTCTACACGTTGAGCCAGATGCTGTTTGTACACACGGTTTGACTCCAAGCAGTCTTAATTGCTATCATAGCGAGTCACCTTGAGTCATATTAAACGTACTGCTTGATATGTACATTCCAGGTATTACATTACATAGAGTACAAGGCCGTCATGGCGATGCGGTGAATACACTCGCGCGCTCTCTGTGATATATCTGTACCTTAATGCTGCCACATGTTACTGGGAGGAAATCACTGCCAAGAGCTTCAGTCTGAGGAGGGAATGATGGGAATGGAGTGAAAAGCCAATTTTTTTTATGATAATGGGAAATTGCACATGGAATTAAAAGGCTTCAGGGAATTAAAAGGCTTTCAGGAAGACTGTTATGTCATTTATTATGAATGTTATATTATGCTATTTCTTTTATATCTGTTGCTAGTATTGCCTTTGTATTGTTAGAATGGAGGAGACCTATATTCTCGGTAGGGTGTTAAAATATCTCTAAGACATGCACACACGCACTTTCTCACTTCCTCTCCCTCTCACAGTCACTCATCTGACATTTATTTCTTCACTTATCCCTCTCACACACACACAGACACAATCACACACATTCTCTTTCATGCACACACACACACACACACACACACACACTTTCACACACACACACACACACACACACACACACACACACACACACTCAGATTTGACATGGTTCTGGTATGTCACACGGACATGGCCAGATCACCCTGTGTTGGATGATGCATTAGGTTGGGTTTAGCTAGTGTTGGGTTCCCCTGCAGTGGAGAAGAGGCACACTAGAGGGTGCTCCAACCTCACCCAGGTCCTGGACAACTGGAAGTTTGCCATCATGACCCAGGTGAAGGAGCTTCTACTCAATGACCACAGCGTCGTCCTGCCAGAATATGGGAGGTGGGTGTGTACATCTGACTGTGTGTGTTTGTGTGTGTGTGTGTGTATGCTTCTGTATATGTTTCTGTTTGTGTGTGTGTGTGTGTGTGTGTGTGTGTGTACTTGGGGCAATCAGGGTGTGAGAATGTTTGTGAGAACTTCAGTGCATGAGAGTATCTGTGAGAAGGGGGTGTGTGTGTGTGTGTGTGTGTGTGTGTGTGTATGTGTGTGTGTGTGTGTGTGTGTGTGTGTGTGTGTGAGAGAGAGAGGCAGAGGTTTTTTTATTTGTTATTGCAGGATGGTCTTTGTCAACATAAGTGTACACTTGTCACCCCAAAAACAAGAGAAACACCCTCCTGCCATCTGCTGTGAATGAATGACAGCAGTCAGTACTTTCAGTCGTATTCAGTCGCAGGCCACTCTTCCCTCTCATTTTCATTATCTGAGGTTAGCGGCTAGTCTGACTACTGGCCAGTGAGTTTTATTAGCTCTGAGTCAGAGCCTTCAGCCTGCCCTGCCAGATGAAGCTCATTGGTGTCGTGAACCTGTTAACGAGGGTGAAGTCACCACCTGGCCTGCGGAGAGGCCCAGCTGGAGAGCCGAGAGTTTGGCTCAGGCTCCGGCTGCATGTTCGTTCTGTTGGGCACGCGCATTGTGTTGTGTTCACTCTTCCTGTCCGACGTGGCTTCCCCAGGCCAGACGCAGTCCGCCGTTGCTGTTTCGTCTTTCTTTACATTCCGTTTCTATCCCCGATTTTCACATTTCTCGCACGGCTTTCAACTCCCAGTCGTATTTGTAGGCCTGCCTCATCGATGCGATGTACCCTGTCAGTTTAGGAGAGCGCGGACAAGCCTGCGATCTCCTCCGAAGCACACGTTGCCTGCTGCCATGTCTTTTTCTTTTTTTTACATTTAAACCAAAAATTTTTTCAGTTTTTTCCCAGTTTTTAGTAGCCAATTCAACCCTCTATTTATTTCAGTTCGCCCTCCCCTCACGGGTTAAGCTAATATCCCGAGGCCGGCTATGATCCGCCTCCTCCGAGACGGAACTTCGCCCACCTGCTCTTTAGGAACGCCCTACTGCTCCTCGGCGAGCTCATGCCGAGGAGGCCCCTGGCCAGAGTCGGACTGGCGCCGATGGGTTTCGAACCGCGATTACAGTAGGCGGCATGCACTCCTTTTACTCCGCGGTCCACCAGCCCGGCCGCACAGCCATCGCGTCGGACGAGCGACACTTCATGCACAGCTGCTGCCCAATTAACCAGAGGAGTTGCTTTGTGACAGGGACAGGGACCACCCTGCAGGCCCTCCCTCCCTGGGCTGCTCCTCCTGCCTGGCTGCAGTTGGCACTGGTGCGGTCAAAATGAGATACCACCCTGTTGGGCGCATCGCTGTCTTGAAAATCAGTGCTTTAGTATCCCCCACCTATTAAAGGGTTATCTGATCTAGTCATTCTCTTCTTGACATATGGTTCCAGTGATCCGTGTGCTCCGTCCTGGTCCATCACAGGGTTATAAAATAGGCTCAAGAAAGACTGCGACTTGTGCACTTTTTAATTTTTAAAGAATTTGTTTCAGATTTTCGCCCATTTTGGTAGCCAATTACACCTGCTATATTCAAGTCAATCCCCCTTCCTGTAATGTGAGTTTGCTGCTGTAGCCCTGTGACCGGTAGTGACATCTCCTCCGAGACGGCACTTGCCAGGCCGTTGACCGTAACCCGGTACTCCAGAGCCACTCCTGTGCGCAGTGAACGTCCTGTCGGCTTCCCTTCCCCCTCCCTGGGGCAGACAAGCAATCGCCGCCCCCGGTGGCACTCCCGACCAGAACCGACTCTGGCGCGACGGGGAATCGAACCCCGGTCGCCGTGGCCAGCGTCGAACGCTGTAACCACTGGACCACGCGGGAGGCCTGTTGCACTTTTGATTAGATCCCAACTGGAGTTGATCTAGCCACAGATTCCAGTTTTCTTCCAACGAGAAGCAGTGTCAATCTGTCCCAACCCTATTTTAATAGCGCTGATCTTGAGACCTGTCACGTTACTACGTATCCTGCCTTAGAGACTTAGAGAGCCCAGAATGCAAGCGCTGTGCCTTCACACAGTAATGTCGAGGTGCGGGTGGATGGTGCCACAGTGTTACGTGGGCCGTTCGCCGCTTCCCGTCACTAACGGCTGCTTTCCCCTCCAGGATCCAGCCCCTGTCGGAGGCGCTGGGAGACCTCTACACGGAGTTCGGCTCCCTGAAGAAGCGTCTGGGCGATCTCACCGCCAGGTTCGAGGGGGTGGAGACATTCGCGGACGAGATCCGGGAGGGGACGATCCGGATACCCCCCCGGAGGGTGGAGCGGCGGCCCCCACTGCCCCCCCGCGGAGTGAGCTCCAGCCTGCGAACCGCAGAGGGACTGGCACAGTGGCGCAGGAATCGTGCACTGGTCCAAAACATCAAGAGGCTTCCCCGTGCTTGAGCTCCCAGGGGCCTCCCTCCCTCCCTCCCTCCTCGCCGTCCTAATCCCAACGAGAACGCTGCGTTTGCACACTCACTCCAGAGACCATCCAGGAAACAAAACAAAAGAAATCATCCTCAGACCAGACGTGGCCAAGCGGTCGCACCCCCAAAGCTTTTCTGGCAACTCTGTGCTTCACTACTGTCTTCCTCTGGGCTTCCTGCTATTAGTCCTTCTGGGTGGCGGCAGATCTCGCATGAACGCACACCCATTGTAAATATTATGTGTGCTGCCCTACTCTTCGATCACTATGATTATCCTGCTTTTGTAATTATGTTTACTACGCTCTTGAATTTTGATTACTCACTTGCATCATTCCCAACGTGCATTTTTATAAAGAATCTGAGAAAAACCCACAGGCTATGACACGTGTTCTCCTTGTTTGGTTTTGAATGTTTTAAACTGTTGACAGGCTAACTGACTCATTTCAAAAACGTATATTCAGCAGATTTGGCCAGTGGATTAGAAATGACTGCGTCTTTTAGCCAGGAGGTCACAGGCTATATCAAATGAACATGGAATACAGGAGGATAAATACAGTACAATAAAAGACATCATAAAATGGCAATTATTATCACTGAAAATGTGTGGTTTTTGCATATATTTATTTCTCAATAACTTGTGCACTCTGCTCTCAACTTGACAAAATACCCATTGTAGCACTGTCTGCTGATCTATATACAAGGTTTAAACCCTGTGGCTCAGTACGTCACTGAATTTTCCAGTATACGCCTATGAAAATCTGTCTTTTAACACAGACGTGGGCTCCTACTTCAGAAATGAACGGCCATTACACTGAAGGATTAGTAAGTAATTGTGATGATCTATGCCTATATCTACCCTCAACACTGTTACCCCTTTGAAGACTAGAGCTAAATCATCCGCAAATTCTACTCCCCGCTATGATCACATGCACAGCATCAGGAGGGAATGCAGTAGGGCTGCTCATTAGAATCCTTTGAGCCTCTTAGAAACAATCTCTCATTTAAATGTTCCACTATCCTGGTTGTCCTCCCTATAAGACTCTTGAAATCAGTTATTGGTACTTCCCTGTTGCTTCTAGTATTAATACACACATGCCTAGTGTAGCCGAAGGGGATTAACCCCCGCACCGGAAATGTTTTATGACAGTTCCAAACTATTGCTGAACAATTCATTCGGGCACTCCCCCATACTCTTGTATTTTCTCAATCCAGTTTGACATGAACATTTTGCAAACAGGAACGAGTAGCCTAATTATTTTCCAGTTGCTGCAGGATCATGTTTACCCTGTAACTCTGAAATAAACACTTACACTCTCACCAAGGAGAGTGTGTATTTTTTTGGGGGGGGGCTTATGTGATTTGAGCAAGCCCCATGTGTCAAAGTCAGCGATGACTTTATCATTCGCACTTGCAAATGGTTGCTTTTTTAATGCAGCCAAGGTGCGGGGGGACATTGTCCATCTTCTTATTTCCATTTTTATACATGCAATAGAATAGGCTTACTGCAACTGCCATGTATCCAAGAAGCACAATTCATACAAACGGAAATGTTGCTACTAGGCTATTTTACATGGTTTATCTTTCATCATATATATATATGCTGTATATATATAGTATATAGTGATACAATCTAATATTGTATCACTATATAACAAACTGATGTATACATATATATGTCAAAAGTCTTAGAACACCCCCATTTTCCAGTTTTTACTGAAATTTAAGCAGTTCAAGTCCAGTGAATAACCTGAAATGGTACAAAGGTAAGTGGTAAACTTTAAAAAAAAAAAAGTTTAGGTTACTAGAAACTGAAAAATAATGTACATTTCAGAGTTATAAAAAAAGGCCCTTTTCAGGGAACAAGTAATGGGTTAACGTGGGTTAACAGTCACTCTGTGCAAGTCGCCGACTCTGGATCCAGCAAAAGAGCCCCAGACCATCACGCTTCCTCCTCCATGTTTGACAGTTGGTGTCACACACTGATGAACCATCCTTGCTCCTACTCGACAGCCTACAAAAACCTTTCAAAATTTCAAGATTTCAAATTTTGATTAATCGGTCCATAAGACCTTCCTGTCTTCAGTAGTCCACTGGTGGCGCTTCATGGCCCAGGCAAGCCTCTTTTTCTTATTTTGCCATCCTAGCAATGGCTTTCTTACTGCCACTCGACCTATCAAACCTGCAGCTCAAAGTCTTCTCTTCACAGTTGAAACTGAGACTTCCTTACTTCGACCAGTGTTAAGCTGTGCTCGAAGCTGTTGTCCTGTGACAGAATTGGAAATTGGAAAATTGATTTTAGGTGTCGTCATGGACAATTGATTAACTCATTGAGCTATGGAGTAAATGGATATTTTTGAAAACAACTTGTTAAAACAAGGACATAAATAGCCCACAATAACGACACGAGAGCTGAAATTAAATTAAATTAATGAAAAAGGACTTACCAGCGACAATCAGCTTAGTCCTTACATTAAAAAATCACTCGCGATCTTCCACAAGAGACTCAAAACCCACCTCTTCAGACTCCACTACCACTGAACTCTGTCCATCTAGCTAAATTGTCTTCACCACTGTTTACTTGTTCAACACTATACTCCAAAAAAAATAAATAAAACAAATTCACTAACCTTTTCCTTCCCGGTGTTACAGGTATGGTACGCAGACGCCTGCAATGATGTCTATTGCTGTATTCTTGCACTGATCTCGTGCGCTAACTATGATTGTTCCTACCATGTATTAATGCACATCTTGTAAGTCGCTCTGGATAAGAGCGTCTGCTAAATGCTTAAAATGTAAAATGTTAAATGTAGTGCCTTGGCCGAATACCACAGTGATACAGATTACATACGCCCCAGTACAAAAACTGCAGCTCAGTTCTAGCAAGGCAAGAGGGAACTTTTGAACGTATTGGTTTTCCAATTGCAATTTCCAAGTGCACCTCCTCTTTTATAACCCTGTGATGTCATCATTTACCAACATCGCATCAGGTGATGCAGGGGTGTCTAGGGTTTCCCATCTCCTCCCAATTATTCTCTGTGCTCTGTTTCCTCCTTGTCTTTACTTATTTAACCTAGTTTCCCCGCTTCCCTTGTCCTCTGCGCCCTTTTGACATATTGTGAAGCAGGTGAGAAAAAGTAGATCGAGACAAGGCTAAATCCGCACGTGTGATGGGCACAGGTTCCTGTATCTCTGCTCCATGTTCCAGTGGCTCCATGCTCCCTCAGCTCATACACAAACTGGAGCCACACAGGAGGAACTGTGAAGGAGTGCTACAGCGCTACACCTGCTCCTACACCCCCACCCCACCCCCGCTCTCCACAGCTGCAGATCTGTGACCAAGCAGCCTTTGTTGCTTTCTAACAATATGAAAACATGCTACAACATTATACAACTGCCATCAGTAAATTATATTCATGCTGTCGCCCCCTCCTCACACTTGCAACACAAAATAAACATTCTGGGGATATGATTTATGTCTACCTCCCTTCTCCATGAATACCAGACTATAACAGACAGCATTATCATTAGGTTTCTGTAGAGATATGGTAATGTTGCTACAATATTATAGTAACATTATGTGCTGTCTGGTCCTCCCCTCTCCACACCTGCAGGTCTATAAGCAGACAGGGGGCTGTCTCTCTCACTGGTGAAAGGAGATAAAATCACTTCCTCATTTGCATGGCGCTATAAATAAAGTGTGTGAATCCAGCAGGTGTGTCTCAGTTTCAGTGGTGGGGCTGTCTCTCTGTCGCCCTCTACAGGATCAGTAGGGCTCTCATGGCTGGGCCTGCACAGCAAACCTATTCGACCAGTTGCCTAAACAGAACATTTCCCTAACGTGAGAGTCAGAGAATCAGAGTGACAATATTGCTAGGATGTTGTGAGTTGCATTTATACTGCAGTGTAATGTGCTTCTCTCATCTCAGAGACTTGTGTGTACAGATGAATTAAAGCATTTTTCTATTCCACTGTTCTCTTCTGCCCTCTAGTGGATCATTTTATTAGTGCAGACAGACGCGTCCAGTGTGCACTGATGAATAACTGTGCTGTTTGATACTGTCCCTATAAGAATGTATTTAATCCCATTTTCACACAAACATTTTGTGCCATTTTTAACATGAACGTGTTTTTTGTTATCCCCCCCCCCCTCTCTCTCGCACACACCAAAAAAACTTCATTTTAATATATGCAATGATTTTTATTTAATTCAAGCACAAAGAAAAACATAAAACCCCGTTCACAAATAATCGCAAGAAATAAATGTAACTGTGAAAGCAAACTAATGTTATTTTATCAAGAAGGAATTCACATTT